>JAQQSQ010000857.1:0-13622 GCA_028627145.1 Eidolon dupreanum | reverse complement strand
CCTTTGTAGGTAACTAACTGCATTTTTCTTGCTGCTTTTAAGATTCTCTCTTTGTATGTAACCTTTGGCATTGTAATTATGATGTGTCTTGGTGTGGGCCTTTGGGTTCATGGTTTTTGGGATTCTCTGAGCATCTTGGGGTTTTATGTCTATTTCCTTCACCAGGTTAGGGAAGTTTTCCATCATTATTTCTTCAAATAGCTCTTCAACTTTTTTTTTTCCCGGTACTCCTATGACATGGATATTTTTATATTTAGTAGTTTCCCATAGGCATATTAAATTATTATTATAATCTTGGCTTCTTTTTTCTTGCTGTTCTGATTGAGTATTTTTTGTTTCCTCATCCTCTATATTGGTGGTTTAATCCTCTTTTTTATCCACTCTGTTGATTCCCTCTAATATACTCTTCATCTCAGATAATGTGTTCTTCACTTCTGACTGGTTCCCTTTTATAATTTCCATTTCTATTTTTTATGTTATTTTTATCTCTTTGTTAAAGTTCTCACTGAGTTCATCTACTCTTCTCCTAATTTTATTGAGCATCTTTATAATATACCAGTGCTTTGAACTCTGCATCTGTTAGATTGCTTGACCCTATTATTTCTGGAATTCTGTTCTGTTCTCTCATGTGGTTTCTACTTCTTTGTCTTCACATTATGGCTGCCTGTCTGTGTCTGTTTCTGTGTACTAAGCAAAGCTTCTCAGTCTCCCAGTCTTATTAGTTCAGCTTTGTGTAGTAGGTGTCCAGTGGCACAGTCCTGAGACGGGTTCAGATGCAAGTGAAATTTAGCTCCAGGCTATTCCCCTCTGTGGCCACCTGTTAAGATTCAGCAAGCAGTCTACAGATGCTGTACTTATAGTTGCCTCAAAGGCCACACCAGAAACCGAGGCCAGCTGCCTGCCATCAGTGTGAGTCCAGGTGCTACTCAGCAAGGGGCACCTGACTCGCCCAGAACACACCTGGATGTGGCTTGGGTGGGGCCACAAGTTGGGGGAGGTGGAGTTTCAGTGAATCCTCTGGGTGGAATGATCTCTCTTATCCAGTTTGATGGCATCTAGGCTATGGGTACACTGAGTCTATACTCTGGGAGGAGGGAGGACTCAACAGAGGAACAATGAATACCTCTGGCACTCTGCCTGTGAGAGAGCTTTGCTTCTGGCCCTTGCTTCTACAATTCAGTGTCCCCCGTAAGTCCCTGGTGCCTCCTGAGCAGCCAACCTGGAGCTGGTGCTCAGAGCGAGCAGGTCCGTCACCACGAAAGTCTGCTCGCGGACATGGCCCCTTTAAGATTCTCCTGCACCTCCTGACGACACTGCTATGGCCTCTGTCCCACTCAGCCACTGTGGACCCAGCAGCCTTGCATCCTCACCCTGTCCTACCTTCTGCAGTTGCAGGGTGATTTCTTATTTCTCTCCCTAGTTGAGGGCTTCTGTTCATCTAGATCTAGGTGACTTTGCTTGCTCTTTGCTCCGTGTTTCTTTTACAACTTTAATTTGATCACAAGAGGGATGAACAAAGTCTCCATCATCTACACCATTTTTTCCCCAATAGTTACATTTTTATTTTCAGAAAGTCTTTCCCCATTCGTTCCATTAGACACTCTGCACAGGTTATTAAACAATGGCCTGTGGAGAGTAGAGCTTTAGAGGCTCTGAAGTCAGAAAGCTGGAGTCACTTCATGTTTCTCAATTTTTTGTAATAAAAAGGCGATAATTTTATCTATTGCATTACTGTGAGAATTACACACTATACTAACAGAGCATAAGAGTTGGCACATTGAAAATGCTCAGCTATTGCTGGCTCTGACTATTAGGTTTTACTTTGAACTGTCCCTGATGATCTATCTATCTGCTCTGCTTATAAGTTATTGGTGGACAGAGTCATCCATAATTTAATGTTAGTTGCTGCATATGTGATTTCCAGTATTTGGGTGGAGAAGTATTTATCAAAGCCAAGAACTGTGTGTTCTGTTTCTGTCATGTTTATTCAGTCATTAAATAACCACAGTGTCTGTCTTTGACCTTATATTACTCAGTAGTTCCATGATTTAATTGTTGAAAATTCTCTCTAGTCCTCAATTATGTACATAGGGTCAGTCTTCCAGTAGAAAAAGCAGGCCTCCACCCATATGTATTATTCTGTTCAGAAAACTTTATCTTAGATTTTATCTCTGGTTCAAATACAAATACCTTGATTTCTATATTTTTAGGGTAAGACTTCGTTTTTACACTATGCTTTCAAAATATTGCCAAATGCCATCTCTTTTTCATTATTATTTGTGGATCCAACTGATCTCATTCTCTCTCAAAACTTTTGCCCTAGCCCTAGATAACTTGTATTTAAGAACTGAAAATTGTTCTATGTGAGGTTTCTGTTCCAGCCTTTTCCCCATTTCAATTCATATGGGATTCTACGAAGTAGTTCACCAAACATACCAATTTATTCATGTATATCTCCCTTTAGTTTCCTGTCTCATTTATTCATGGATCACGATGCCCTTAACTTGGAGTAAGGGAGATTCTAGGATTATATGTTTAAATATCATAAAATCATTTGTTGGACTTGGCCCATACTCTTGGCCAGCCATACTGTGATATCATAGCAGCTGAAAGTTTTTAGCCAGGTATTTTAATTTCAAATAAACTCTTATGTGTTCAGGATGGTTCTAATTAAAATTGGAGAAGTCAATTTTGACTCTCTTTTTAAGTAGTGAGATTCTGCAGTTGGAATATTCCGCTTATGATTTTTTCTCCTAAAGTAGGTAATATTACATTCTTTTATCATTTATTTCCTCTTAAACAGAGACCCTAATGATAATTTAATTTGCAAGCTCTTAGATACTTTTAGTTAATGTGTAATATCTAAACATCCACTAATAGTAGTAGTTAAACTTCTTAAAGAAGACTCATAGGACTCAAAATGACAATGCTTACAAATTTATAGTTTATTACAGGAAAAGAATATATCAATGACATTAAAGTAAAGATTGTATCACAGCAAAGGTTGCCTCACTATAAGGGAGTTGCCCTTTACAAGGGTTGAAACCAGATGCAGTTTCTCTCTGAAATCAGGAAACACTGACATGTGCACAGAATGCCTTGGAAGCAAAAAGTCCAAAATGGAGTCTTGGTTGTAGTTTTTTTCTATTTTGCTGGCCATGTAGAACATATTCTGGCTAAATAACCAGTCCCAAGAGCAGAGCTAAGGCCAGATATAAAACTAGTTTAGTCCATATGGCTGGTAGCTAGAAGAGACATGGTTGGACTTCCCTTTCAGTCAATTTCTAATTGTAGGGGGTCAGACTGGATAAGTAGAGAAAAGGGAGTTCTCCTGGCCACTGGGCAACAAACATTTGCAGTGAGCTCCAATGTGGAAAGGTAGGGGAAGGGGTAATTTACCCTGTCAATGTCCTTGGACTTCTTGCATTAGATTCAAATTAATGGACACAGTATCTTATTTTAGATTATCAGCCTCTGGAGCCCTTAACTGATTTCATTAATATTAATGTTGACAAAGTGGTACAAACCACAACCACCTCAAAACTCCTCAGACTCATGGTTACTAAACAACACTATTAATCAATGTTTCATGCCTTAATCAGGGGTCAGTGCCATGCAAGAACTTTAGCTTAAAGACAGTGATTTGATCCAAAGAAATGTAACTAGAAAGGCCAAACTGGTACAATATTTTTGTTCCAGCTCTTTGGTAGTATTAAAAACATTAGCTTCAGTCACTGGATATGCAAAGCCAAACCAAAAATATGTATCAAGTTCTGTCAATATCTAAGTTCCCCTGGAGCAATAGACAAAGAGTCAATATTATCTACTTGCCAGCTATGGGCTAGACTTTCTCCCTTGGAAATCCTTCTCAGGGCTAATTGCAGACAACGCCTTTTCTGATAGCAAACAAAATTATTGTTATTAAGGGTTTGAGCTTTAATGAGGGCCACTGGTACATTAGGTCCATTGCTGCATGGCTTGAATTCCCCCATGTCAACTCATTTCAAGGACACAGGTTACCACTTCAAAAAAAATCAAACTAAGGTATCAACTTGTTGATTCCTTATATAAGGTTTCTTTGGTGAGCATCGGCATATCCCATTTTGGTTTGCCCTTAGAATTTATGGAAATATTTCCAAAGAGCAGTACCCCTTTTATCATCCAATTATCTGTGGTCTGCTTGCCAGACCAAATTGCAAATCCATTGGTAACAACCCGAGAGTCAATATATATTCAAGGAGCAGGGCATTTGTATTTAGTTCTTCAATCACTGCCAGGAAAACAGTCTATAATTTAGCCTCTTGGACCAAGTTGTTCTTATATTCTTTCATGAGAATTTTTACCATTTACTGAACCATGACTCTTGATTCTGGAACTGTGATTAGTGAAAAAGGCAAATTGCCTAATATCCCTAGCAGTTGGTTGAAATGAGGGGCCCAATTTCACAATAGCAGCAGGCAAGGCCTGGCTTAGGTAACTCTAAAGGCTCCCATTTTGCATCTCAAACTAATACTGGTCAAAGAGTTGGAGACTATATTATTCCTTTTTAAATTTTACCCATTAGGGGAGAAATTTCCATTTAAACATTATACCTGTACCATTATACATTCAGGTAGGAGTGACACCTCCACAATATACATTTTCAAAATCATATATCCCAAATTTTAACCATATTTTAATTTTCACTCCTTTTACAGTAGCATGCCATATCTCTTAAATTAATTCTATCACCCTAAGAGGCTGAATTGCAAGTCTAGCCAGTATTGTACATTGTGCTTCTGTATTCAATAGATCTAAAAGTTTATCCCCAGGCCATTTCATCCAATTTGGTATTTACCTAATATACAAAAGATGAATATGGAGGAAGATCCAAGTGATAATCTTGAGGTGAATATTGTAAGAAATAAAAGCTCACAAAGAGATGCTTGAACGAAATACCCTCCAAACATTTCTGAATTAGAGACGAATGCTGTATAGATCAGTTGAGTCTCCATAGGAAAGCTTCTCAAAGATTGTGTGTAAGTTTCAATAGGATTTGATCAGAGAAACAGTGCCATTGAGAATGATATAGTATTAGTTATAGGGATTTGACTTCACATAATTGTGGAGACTGGTTAAGCAGCTTATGTATGGCTTTTGCCTCTGTGTGTGGTGCTGGGCCTGATGCCAGCATGGCAGGTAGGAAGTACAGAAGGAAAGATGGACATGAAGTGAGGCAGAGAAGACAAGCTGGAACCTGCCTTGGTTTCGTACCACTTCTCAGTCTCTAATGCAGGTGATGTAGGTGACCTGCAAGAGAAGTGTATCCTTCATTATGAAGCTAAATGTACACCTGACCCAGGAGTCAGAATTGGAGAAGCTGTAGGAGGATATCCAATAGGATACAGTTGCTGTGGACCCAGCTGCTGCCTTATACCTCACCAAAGTGAGTAAAAAAGTCAGTAACAATGTGTACGAACTGCACAAATACCTGGTGCCTTGCAATGATCCTTCGAGTATAAAAGATGACAACTGTGAGTTGTATGGTATGTGAATTATGTCTTAATAAAGCTGTTTAAAGAAAAAAAAGAAAGCCATTGTTTCACTGCTGCTTTCTTTTAAGTCTTGCACAAAATGTCTCTTGTGGCCCAGGCTAACTTGTAACTATGTAGGGAAGTGATTTCTGGGAACCATAGCTCCTTCTTAACTAAATTAACACAGTATAATTCCATCACAAATGTTTTCTGTTATGTAAATTTTGTCTAAAAATGTAAACTCGGAAACTAGGTGGAGAATACATGCTCTAGTACTAATAAAGTCACCATTGGATAAAAGTGAAAGGTTCTACCAACATCTTTGCACTTTAAAAAATGGTTTGATTATAAACAAAATAATAAGACTAAATAACATTGTAAAGAGTTAACTAGTACTAAAAATTAAATTTGTAAGTAGTTACACATTTTTGTCCCTAAGAATAACCAATATTACTAGACCAGGAATCATGATTTTTTAAAAAAGCAAATACAGCTTACTCCCTGGAGATCTTTCAGAAGTCAAGCAAACTAAAGCTATGACTATTTAAATTCAGGTCATGAGATGACAGATAATTCTGGTAGATACTGAAAACAAGCATGATGAAAATGAGTTTAGAAATTAAGTGATGCATAGATTTTTCATAGACATATTTCCTAATTGGAAATTAAAACTATTAAAAAGATGAGGTAAAATAGTCTTTTCAACAAATGGTACTAGAACAAGTGTGTCTCCACATGCAAAAGTATGAACTTGGATCCCTCACACCATACAAAAATTAACTCAAAATGGATCATAGATATAAGTATAAGAGCTAAAGCTATGACACTTATAGAAGAAAACACAAAAACAAATCTTAATAACTTTATATTAGGCAGTAGTTTCTTAGGTATAATACCGAGAGCACCAGTGACAAAAAAGAAATCAATAAATTGGACTTTATCACAGTTAACTTTTGTGCATCAAAGGATACTATCAAGAAAGTGAAAAAACAACCCACTGAATGTGAAAAATTATTTGTAAATCATATACTTGATAAGGGAGTTGCATCCAGAATATATAAAGAACTCTTAAATAACTAAATTAAATGACCATTTGCTTAAAAAATGGGTGAAAGTTATTAATAGACATTTCTCCCCAAAAGATATACAAATGGTCAGTAAGCACATGCAAAAATGCCTTATATAAATTAATCACTAGGGAAATGCAAAACAAAACCACATTGAGATACCACTTCATACCCAAAAATTAAAAAAAGAAGACAATAAGTACTGGTAAGAATGTGGAGAAATTGGAACTTTCTTATATTGCTGGTGGGATTGTAAAATGGTATAGGCAATTTGGAAAACTAGTTTGATAGTTATTCAAAATGTTGAACTTAGAGTTACCATATGCTGCAGCAATTACACTGCTATGTCAGAATAGGCAAATCCACAGAAAGTGTGTTAGTGGTTGCCAGGGGCTGAAAGAAGTAGGTGAATGGGAAGTGACTCTTAATGGTTATAGGGTTTCTTTTTGGAGTGACGAAATGTTTTGAAAGTAGATACTGGTAATGGTTGCCCAAACCTATGAATATACTAAAAACTACTGAAATATGCACTTTAAATGGGTGAATTTAATGGTGGGTGAACTATATGTCAATAAAGCTATTATTTAAACAAACTACTTAAAATCAGCTCTTAGAGAAAATAGTAAATACTTGAAAGTTTAAATTTCATATTTATATCTCTTGAAAATGGCTTCATTAAAATCTTTACACTTACTTCACCAAAGAGGACATATAGATGCCAAATAATCACATGAAAACATGTTCAACATCATTAGTTATTAGGAATATACAAATTAATACTACAAAGAAATAACACTCCATACCTAGTAGAATGCTTAAAATTAAAAAACTGACCATAACAATTATTGGTAAAGTTATGGAGGAATTAAGCCTCACACACTGCTGGTGGTAATGTAAAATGATACACTAGAAATCTGGCAGTTTCTTAAAAGTTAAATATACACCTTTCATTCCATTCCTAGGTATTTATCTAAGAAACATAAAAGCATATATTCATACAAAGACTTATACATAAATGTTCCTGGTAGCTTTATTTTTTTGTCTTTATTAAAATAGACAATTAGTTGCTCATATTTACACTGCACAATTTAATGAGTTTTTTTCCACTTATAGTTAGCATACAATAATATACCAGTTTCATTTGTATAGCAAGGTGATCAGAGATCCATATAACTCTCAAAGAAATCACTCCACTAAATCTAATACCCCTCTTCCCCCTTACCTATTTATACAATATTATTAACCATCTTCCCCATGCTATACTCTACATCTCCATGTCATTCTGCACTATCCATTTGTACCTCTTAATCTGTATGCCTTTTTTTGTACCCCCAACCCCACTCCCATCCAACATCCCTCTAAATATTCTCTATCTATGATTCCATTTCCACTTTTGTTGTTGTTGATGTTAATTTTGTTGTTTAGATTCCACGTGTGAAATCACAAGATATTTGTCTTTTTTTCTATCTGACCCATTTCATTCAACTCATTACCCTCTAGGGCCATCAAGGCAGTATCTTTATCTATCCCCCTTCCTTTTAGTCTGTGTGTGTCTTAATCTGAAGTGATTCTCTTATAGGCAGCATGTATAGGGGCCTTGTTTTCTTATCCATTTAGTCAATTTCTCTTTTGGTTGAAGCATTTAATTCTTTTTCATTTGAAGTACTTGCTGATATGAATGTAGTTGTTACCATTCTTTATTCCTGTTTTGATACATTTTTTTCTTCTTAAAAAAGTTCCTCCAACATTTCCTGTAATACTGGCTTGGTGGTGTTGATTTTTTTAGCTTATTTTTGTCTGGGAAGCTCTTGATCTGTCCTTTGACTTTAAATGATAGCTTTGCTGGATAAAGTATTCTTGGTTGTAGATCCTGGGTCTTCATCACGTCAAATATTTTGTGCCAAGCCTTTCTGTCCTGCATAGTTTCTTTTGAAAAATCATCTGCCAATCTTATGGGTGCTTCCTTGTAAGTAACTAACTGCATTTTTCTTGCTGCTTTTAAGATTCTCTCTTTGTATGTAACCTTTGGCATTTTAATTATGAACCCTCTTTGGGTTCATGGTTTTTGGGATTCTCTGAGCATCCTGAGGTTTTATGTCTATTTCCTTTATGAGGTTAGGGAAGTTTTCCATCATTATTTCTTCAAATAGCTCTTCAACATCTCGTTTCCTTTCAGGTACCCCCATGACACAGATATTTTTACCTTTAATAGTGACCCATAGGCTCCTTAAATTACTATTATAGCCTTGGCTTCTTTTTTCTTGCTATTCTGATTCAGTTTCTTTGCCTTTCCCATCCTTTATATAGGTCATTTGATCCTCTTCTTATTCACTTTGTTTATTCCTTGTTTACTCCATTTAATATACTTCTCATCTCGGATAATGTGTTCTTCATTTCTGACTGGTTCCCTTTTATAATTTCCAATTTCATTTTTATTTTATTTTTTATCTCTTTGTTGAAGTTCTCATTGACTTTATCTAAATTTCCCCTAAATTCATCGAGCATCTTTATATCCAGTGTTTTGAACTCTTGCTATCGGTTCGATTGCTTGACTCCATTATTTCTGGATCTCTGTTCTGTACTCTCATGTGGTTTCTACTTCTTTGTCTTTCCATTTTTGCTGCCTTTCTGTGTCTCCCAGTCTTATTAGTGCAGCTTTGTGTAGTAGGTGTCCAGTGGCACAGTCCTGAGAGGGGTTCAGCTGCAGGCCAAGTTCAGCCCCAGCCTGTGCCCCTCCGGGGCCACATATTAAGATTCAGCAAGCAATCCACAGATGCTGTGCTTATCGTTGCTTCAAAAGGCCACACTAGAAACTGAGGCCAGCTGCTATCAATGTGAATCCAGGCGCTGCTCAACAAAGGGCACCTGACTCGCCAAGGACACACCTGGATGGAGCTTGTGTGGGGCATTGAGTTGGGGAGACTGAGTTTCAGGGACACCTCTGGGTAGAGTGACCTCTGTTATCCAGTTTGATGACGTCTCCGCTATGGTTGTGCTGCGTCTTCACACGGAGGGGGATGGGCTCAATCAAAGAACAATGGATATCGCTTGGACTTCTGTCTGGGAGAGATCCTCACCTCCAGTACTCACTCTGACAACTCAGTGTCCCCCTGTAAGTCCCTGGCACCTCTTGGAGCAGCCGACCCAGCACTGGTGCTCAGAGTGAATGAGTTCGTCAGTGTGAAATCTGCTCCCTACAGGGTCCCTTTAAGAGGCGTCTGCCACTATGACAGCCTTTGTCCCACTCAGCCGCTTGGGACCTGGAAGCACGTCCTCACCTTGTGCTACCTTCCGTCGTTGCAGGGTGATTTCTTAGATTTCTCCCTAGTTGTATGGCTTGTTCATCTAGATCCCAGGTGATTTCTCCTTGCTGTTTGCTCCTTGTTTCTGTCACAACTTTGATTTGGTCACCAGAGAAATGAACATCTATCATCTATCTCTATCATCTATGCCATTTTTTTTCCCACCCCCAGCAGCTTTATTTTTAATAGACCAATCTGGAAACCCAAAGGTTAGTGGATTAACAAATTGTGGTATATCCACAATGGAATGCTACACAGAAATAAAATGGTATTGACCATTGATAAATGAAACAGGGATAAATCTCAAATTAAGTATGCAGAGTGAAAGAAGCTAGACAAACAGAAGTACTTTTTTTTTTTTACAACTTACACATACTTGATTGAAAGCATTCTTTGAAAAGGAGTACATATTGTATGAATTCATCTATATAAAAGTCTAGAAAATGCAAAATTATCTATATAGAAACTAAGATCATTGATTACCTAGGGTCTGGGAGGAACATGAGGGAGGAATAACAAAAGCAACACTTGAGTGTGATAAATTAGTTTTTTTTGTTGTTGTGATGACAGTTTCATGGATGTATCCATATGTTAATACTAATTAAATTGTAATCTTTACAAACGTGGTTTAAGTTAATTTTACTTCACTAAGATTGTTTTAAAAAAATCCCTGATCTTTTGCACAAGGTATAGAGACTTCTTGGGGAAAAATTAGTATAGTTTTAGTGAACCTGATTTCATACAACAGATTTATAAAAACCTGTATTAAGCTACATATGGATAAATAAGGTAACTTTTTTTGATGTGTATACATTTCTATGAGATTTGATACATGTTTAGATTCTTTTTTTTAAGTTTATTGGGGTAACATTGGTTAATTATATAATTTTCAGGTGTACATTATGATTTGGTATCTATATATTCTATTGCGTGATTACCACCCAGAGTTCAGTTTCCTTCAGTTACCATATATTTCATCCCCTTTGCCCACATCACCCTCCCCCAACCCACCTATATTTGACCCTCTTTACCCTGTCTACCTCTTCCATCCTCCTCCACCCTCTATCCTCTGGTAACCACTAGTCCATTGTTCACGTCCCTGAGTCTCTGTCCTGTTCATTTGTTGCTTTTAGGTTTATATCCCACATATAAGTGATATCACGTGATTTTCAATTTTTTCAGTCTGTTTGATTTGCTTAACATGTTTATCTCAAGGTCCATCCAAGTTGTCACAAATGGCAGTATTTCATCTCTTCTAATGGCTGAATAATATTCCATTGTATATATGTACCACAGCTTCTTTAGCCAATCATCTATCATAGGACACTTTGGTTGCTTCCATGTTCTGGCCACTGTGAATAGTGTTGCTATGAACATCAATGTGCAAATATCTTTTCAGATATGGGTTTTCAAGTCTTTTGAGTAAATACCCAGTAGAGGGATTGATGGATCAGATGGTAGATCAATTCTTAGTATTTTGAGGAAAGTCCATACTGTTTTCCATAGTGGCTGTACCAATTTGCAGACCCACCAGCAGCGTATGAGGATTCTTTTTCTCTGCATCCTCTTCAACATTTGTTATTAATTGTTCTGTTGATTAGAGCTATTCTAACAGGTGTGAGGTGGTATCTCATCATGGTTTCGATTTGCATTTTCCTAATAGCTAATAATGTTGAGCATCTTTTTATATATTTGTCCTCTAGGAAAAAGTGTCCGTTCAGGTCCTCTGACTATTTTTTGATTGGATTATTTTTTGTTGTTGTTGTTGTTAATGAGTCATATGAGTTCTTTGTGTATTTTGGATAGTAGGCCCTTATCGGAGGCATTGCTTGCAAATATATTTTCCCATTCGGAAGGTTGTCTCTTTCCCTTGTTAATGATTTCTTTTGCTGAGCTGAAGCTTTTTAGTTTGATGTAGTCTCATTCATTTACTTTAGCTTTTACTTCTCTTGCTTTTGAGGTCAAATTCATAAAGTCTTGGTTAAGTCCAAGGTCCTTGAATTTAGTTTCTATGTTTTCTTCTATGCATTTTATTGATTCCAGTGTTATATTCAGGTGATACACAATAGTCTATTTTCATTCTTTTGCAGGTGGCATTCCAGTTTTCCTAGTATCATTTATTGAAGAGGCTTTCCTTTCTCCACTGTATATTTTTGGCTTTTTTGTCAAAAATTATTTGCCCATATAAATATGGGTTTATTTCTGGACTCTTGATTCTGTTCCACTGATCTTTGTGTCTGTTTTGCTACCATACCATGCCATTTTGATTACTGTCACTTTCTAGTATAATTTGAAGTCAGGCACAGTGATGCCTCTGCCTCGTTCTTTTTCTCAGGATGGCTTTGGCAATTTGGGGTCTTTTGTGCTTTCATACAAATCTAACGATTTTTTTGTTCTATTTCTTTTAAAAATGCTGATGGGATTTTGACGGAGATTGCATTAAATCTGTATAATGCTTTTGGTAATATGGTCATTTTAACTATGTTGATTCTTCCAATCCAAGAACATGGAATGTCTTTCCATTTCTTTGTATCTTTTTTGATTTCTTTTAATAGGGTCTTATAGTTTTCATTTTATAGGTCTTTCACGTTTTGTTAGATTTATTCCTAGGTATTTTATTCTTTTTGTTGCAATTGCAAAAGGAATTATTTTCTCCACTTCTTTTTCTGACACTTCATTATTAGAGTATAGGGACACTTGGATTTTTGAATGATGATTTTGTATCCAGAGACTTTATTGTATTTGCTTATTGTTTCTAGTTGTGTTCTTGTGGAGTCTTTATGGTTTTCTATATGGAGAATCATGTCTTATGCAAATAGTGACAGTTTTACTTCTTCGTTTCATATTTGGATGCCTTTTATATCTTTCTCTTGCCTAACTGCACTTGCTAGGACCTCCAATGTTACATTGAATAACAGTGGCGATAATGGACAAACTTGCCTTGTTCCTGATCTTAGAGGGAAGCGTTTTAGTTTTTAACTATTAAGTGTCATGTTGGCTGAGGGTTTGTCATATATGGCTTTTATTATGTTAAGGTATTTTCCTTTTATACCAATTTTTTAAAGTGTTTTGATCATAAATGGATCTGTATCTTGTCGAAGGCTTTTTCTGCATCTGTTGATATGATCATATGATTCTTATTTTTTAGTTTGTTTATGTGATGTGTCACATTGATTGAATTGCATTTGTTGAACCATCACTGTGCCCCTGGGATGAAGCCCACTTGATCGTGGTCTATATCCTTTTTAATATGTTGCTGTATTCGGATCGCTAGTATCTTATTTAGGATTTTTGTATCTGCATTCATGAGAGATATTGGTGTGTAGTTATCTTTTTTTGTTTTATCTTTACCAGGTTCTGGTATCAGGATAATATTGGCCTCATAAAATGAGTTGGGAAGTATTGCCTCCTCTTTGATTTTTTGGAAGAGTTTGAGGAGAATGGGTATTAAATCTTCTTTGAATGTTTGTTAGAATTCACTGGTGACGCCATCTGGTCCAGGACTTTTACTTTTGGGTAGGTTTTTGATGATCGTTTCAAGTTCCATACTGCTGATCAGTCTATTTAGATTTTCCAGTTCTTCTTGATTCAGTCTAGGAAGGTTGTATTTTTCTAAGTACTGGTCCATTTCTTCCAGGTTATTAAATTTGGTGTTATGTACTTTTTCGTAGTATTTTTGCATGATCCTTCATATTTCTGCGATATCAGTCGTAATTTCCCCTCCTTCATCCCTGATTTTG
>JAQQSQ010000856.1:0-13624 GCA_028627145.1 Eidolon dupreanum | reverse complement strand
AATGAAATTATCCAGGCTAAGCGGGGAGAGGTAGAAGAGGCCAGTTGGGACTTACATTGTGAGTACAGTGACCATGTGAGTGAGTTTGAACACAGCAGGGGACCTTGAAATAAAGACAGAGCTGTGACTGTCTCATGGAACCCAAGGATGAGCTTGGGCCTAGAACCTGGGAACCGAAACATTTTGCCAGGAATTCTCACTGTCTCCTGTCTTTGCTTCTCTGTGTTTGTATGCTTTGTTCTGTCCTCTCCCTGAGAACCATCTTTACTTCTCAGCTCACTTGTTAGAATGAGGCTGTCTCTGGCCCCCAGGTTCTTGAGTCCCAGTTCCAGCCAAAGAGTTGAACGAGACCTTGGTCCCCAGTTTCTAATCTTGGGGAGTGAGAATCCGACTGGCCCATTTTTGGTCAGTTGTCCACCTCTGGGCCAATCGTAAGGCCAGGAGGCAATACAAAAATAGCAGTTAAAGGCTTATCTCCATGGGTGTGGGATGGGGGTGGGATACGTTCCCGGGAAGAGAGACTAAAGATGGCTTGTGGGGCTAGAAAAGACCAGAAATGGCGTTGACTACAGTGTTTAAAGACAGAGCACTGGAAAACACCAACATTGATTGGACATCAGAGAGAGAAGCTGAAGAAGGAGAAGGAGCATTTCCAGAGAGCAAGGAGGAGAACTCTGAGAGAGAAATCATGGATGCTGAGAAAAAAAGTTTATTTAAAAAAAGAGGAAGGCATAAAGTGTCAAATGCTACAGAACATTCAAGAAGGATGAGCAGTGTCAGAGTCTATTTGGTTACAGGAAGTCTCTGACAACCTATCAGAAAGTGCTTTAAGTACTTGGTGAAGAAATCAGATTTCTATAGTTTGAATGATGAAGTTGGTTGTATTTTTATAGGAAATATAAAAGTGTTTAGTGCTGGCTGTGCTGTCAGCTTTGGAAGAAGAATCCACCTATACTGTGTTGAGCTGACATTATTCTGAATTTAACATATATTGCCATAGAAACAACAACCCCCCCACGTCATTACAGGAGTAACATACTATATCAAATATGTGAGGTTTTATCTACATGGTTTAGATAATAGAAACAAGCATATATTTTCAAAATAATGTTTAAAAAAGTAGGGAGCAGGAAACCAAAAGTCCAGTAAACATATGAAGATGTGCTCAATCTTGCTTATAACCATGGAAATGCAATGGAAAAATGTAATGAAACATAATTATATACTCACCAGTCACAAAAATGAAAATTCCAAGCATTGAAAAATGTGGAATGATAGGAATAATTCTTCAAAAATGCTAGTGGGAGGACAAATTGGCAGAGCCAAAAAATTGCCAATTCATCTTCTGTTTAAGAGGTTTCCTTTTGCATAGAACACTTGGGGTCATGGCGTTCCCCGGCCTTCCCCCCGTCAATTGTGCAATGAGGTTGCCTGTTTTGGAAAACGGCTTGGAAATTTTTAGGTCTGTTAAAGGTTCACATATCTTAATTTCACTCTTAATCATATAGCTAAAGAAATTTGTGTATATGTGCACAAGAATACAAGTCTAAGAATATATGCAGCACAATTTTGTATAGTAGACCCAAATTGTGAACTATCCAATGTCCATTGAAAACAAAACGGAAAAACAAAACTGTTGTGAATTCATAACAGAAAAACAGATAGCAAAGAAAATGAATAAATTATAGCTACATGCAACATGAATACATCTCACAAATGTAAGGTTGAAGTAAAGAGGCAGGACACATAAGAATTCAACAATATTTTTCCATCGAAAAAAGTTCAAAAACAAGAAAAGCTAAATTATATGGTATAGGGATGTCTATTGAAGAGAAAAGTGAAAAATAAATGAAAAGCAAGTGAATGATTTTCACAGAAGTCAGGATGGTGGTTATCCCTGGTGGGGACAGGGACTCAGATCAGAATGGGGCTCACCAAAGCCCCTCGGGTGCTGGCAGTGTTCTGTTTTTGACCTGGGGAGTGGTCACATGGAACTTTGTTTTATAATTATTCATTAAACTATACATAATTTATGTACTTTTCTGTATTCGTGTTATATTTTTTAATTAAAGAATAAAAAAGAGGGTGAGGGGTAAAGTGGAGACTTATGAATAGACCTGGTATATTAAGCATACATGTTTAATTTTTTACTCTCTCCCAGAAACCAGCTAAAAATAGTGTGTGTGTGTGTGTGTGTGTGTGTGTGTGTGTGTGTGTGTGTGTGTGTATTTTGTGTAGACTTACAAGACCAGGAGAGCAAGAGAGGAGAAAACAGTGGTAAATGGCTCAACAGACTCTGAAGCAGAACCCTAAGCTAGCATCAGGGAAAGCTGAGAAACAACTTTATTTTCACTGCAGAATCTTGAAAAAGTTCAGGAATTTGGGGCACCTGGAATCTCAAGAAATGGTGTTAAATGGGTGTTAATGAGGAGGATTTGTTGGCGGCTGTTTAAGTAGTCGTTAGACTCCTAGGTTCCCTCCCTTACACAGGACTGCTGGATGACTGCTGCTTCCTTCTCTAAGCTGAAGGTTAGAGGTTTATTTTCTGGAGAAAGTGAAACACATGGTCTCTGGATGGGGACACCACAGGCACAGGTGAGGATGGAGACACAGTATAAACCCAGGATTATTGAAAGTTCATACCAAGGTCCTCATCCTGCTTTCCTAGCCCAGCTCCCAGAAAACTGGCCGCCAAACATTTACCATCGATGTCTGGTCTATTCTGGGAAATATGACCAGCCCAACTTAAAAGACTTAAAGGTAAAAGTTGAAAACCACACGATATCACTTATATGTGGGATATAAACCTAAAAGCAACAAATGAACATGATAAATAAGCAGAGACTCATGGATGTGGACAATACACTAGTGGTTACCAGAGGGTTGCAGGGGTGGGGAGGGAGGGAGGTAGATGGGGTAAAAGGGTCAAATATATGTGAAGACAGAAGGAAATCTAACTATGGGAGGTGAACATGCAATGCAATGTATATATGCCTTCCTGTTAAATTATACACCTGAAACTTACTGGATTTCATTAACCAATGTCACCATAAAAAAAATAAAAGACCAAAGTGTACTGATATGAGGAGTTTCCCATCATATAGCTGAAACGAATCACTTTAGCGTGAAACCTAGTCAATAAAAGCCACACCCAGAACTTCTAGTTCTCTTTTTATTCCCATAATCTCTCTTTTTTGATCACGTGTGCACTGTCTTTCCCTCTTTAAAAGTGCTTTATTATGGAATATTTCAAACATAAACAGAAATAGAGAAATAGATATAAAAAATCCTGCACATTCCCATTGCTCAGCTTCAACAGCCAACTCCTGGCCAACCTCGCTTCTTCTTTACCCTCATCTACTCTCCATCCCTGACTCTGGACTATTTTGATGCAAATCCCAGATCTTATATCATTTTATCTCCAAATATTTCACTATGAATCTCTAAAAGACAAAGACTTCTCATTTAAAATAGAACCATAATACTAGTATCAACCTAAAAAATTAATTTGTAATATCGTTAAATATCTAGTCAATGTTCATGTTTCCTTGATTTTTCTATAACTTTTTCCCTCTAGAGCTTGAATTGGGATCAAAACAAGATTCATATGCCTTCTGATCATTTACTCTCTTAATTCTCCCATTTATTTTTTAACTGAAAAAATATTAAAGAAATTGTGTGACTTGCCCTGTAGGATTTTTTCTTTAGATTGAATTTAGATTGCCTCCTTGTGGTGCAATTGAAATGTTTCCCTGTATTACCTATTAAATGGTGGCTAGCTCTAGAGATTTGCTGTTTCATTCTTTTTCAAGTCTATTTCATAAATTGTGTAGTTCCATCATGGGGCAGGTAATTGATCTTTGTCTCTCTTTTTGTGATGTTAGCAGCCACTAGTAATCATTGAATAGATCTATTAATTCATTAGAGGTTACAAAATGATAATTTAATTCTATCATTCATCTTCCTTTGTTAGTTCAATTATTTAAGCAGTCCTCATGTGGCTATCTCTTCAGCCGTGTTGGTTGCCTGAGGCTAGCTTTGATTCTTCAGAAAAGTCTCCCTAGAAGTTCTGCTTCTCAAGTTTTTGCATGTTCACAGCAGTATGTTTGCTGCCTTTATATTTGAAGATCAATTAAGCCTGATTTAAAATTCTTGGCTCACTTTTTCTTTGAGTATCCTAAATAAGTTACTCCATTGATTTCTGGCATGAAGCATTGATGTTGAAAGTCTAATGACAATTTGACTTTCTTTCTCTTACAAAATACTTGGTGTTTTTGTCTGGTTGCACAAAGGGTTATTAAATCTGATAGTTTCAGAGTGGAGCTGTTGAAGGCTAATTTTTCTAGTGTTTGTGGTGTGTCTGTTCAATATATAATATAAAGTTTGTTTGTTTGTTTGTTAATTTCAAGAGATTTAAAAAATTTTTTCCTTTTTAGTAATTTTTTTGCTTCATTTTTTAGTTTTCTTCTTTGGGGACTCTTATTATATGAATATTGGATATTCTTTGCCTATTTTCTATATTACTTTCCCTCAAATCCTTTTTTACCTCTTTCCTTTTTCCTTTTGGTTTTAGAAACTTCCTATTTTCCATTTTTTATTTCTCTTAAGGCATTTTTCATTTCTCTCACAGCATTTTTCATTTGGTTTGTTCATTCTTGTGTTCCTCCTAGGTTAGCTTTCATTTCTGAAATGCTCTTTTAAAATTTCCAATTCTTTTTTGAATTTTTTATTTCTCTTTTCAAGTCTTCCTTTTCCTGAATCATTTGTTTTTTAATTTTTCTCATTCTGATTTATGTCATCTTTCACGATTTCTATTTTTTTTTTTTTAGTTTGTTTTGAAATATTAGGTACAATTTTATTTTGTGGCATGTTTTTCGGTAATTTTTAATTGTCTGTAGTAATTTTATTCTACTTCTTATTCTCTTTTATTCTCATAATAACATTGTTGGTGTTTCTCTACAATCTTTTCCTGTGGCTCGTTTTTTGGTGAAAGTCCTCTTCTACTTTCACAAGGAAGCAATGACAACAGAGAGCTTTTCTAGTTTCGCAGTTCAAAGCTTCCCCTTCTGTTAGTTTCATAAAATAATTTTTAAAATATGACCTCATATGTTCTGAGTGCCTCTTCCCTGCCCCCTTTTAATTTTGACTTTGCCTTTTCTTTGCCCTTGTTCTTCTCCAGTTCGGTTCAGATGCTGTTCCCAGCACTTTCTCCTGAGTGGGGCTTTGTCCTAGAAGAGCGCTTTGATTCGTTAGCTCAGGAGTTCACAGGGCCCAGACCCGTGGACCCTCCAGTTTGGTCAGATCTTCCCTTTGCCACCTCATACTTATCCATGAATTTTATGGATGGAAAAAAAGGGAGTTCTATGAAAAGTAACTTCACAGGATCATCTGATTATAAATTTCTAATTGCTCAGGTCATGGTGGGTAGTCACACCCCAGGCATAGAACTTCTTTAGTGAAAGGTTTTAAGTCAGCCCTGCCCATTATTTTTGTGCATCTAGGTTCACACACCTTTAAAATACTGTAAGACTTATGGCATAAATAATACTCCTCGAAAGGAATTTTAATCCTCTACAAACCAAATAATTTCGTTAACTATCCTGCAATCTAATCCCTACTTGCTTTCCCCAGTTTTCCTTATGTCCCCTCCTTAATTTCAAATGCATAAAAGAAAATGCAAAACTTGTATCCTCTGAAGCATTTGAGATCTTGCTCCCCGACATATGTTGTCAGTTTGGCTCAGATGAACTCTTAAAAAAATTCTCTACAGGTTTGGATGTTTCTTACATTGACAATTATAACCTTTCCCCCGAACCCCAGCTTGAAGGACATTTCTCCCAAATGGCTCACTGAAATTTCCAGTGAATTCCTTTGGTGATTTGAGGGTCCTTCAGTTCTCAAGGGTTATCAGAAGTCCCTTTACTTTTCCTCCTTTTCTGCACAATTTCTAATATCATGTGGGTCATGTAATTACGGGTAGATTTTTATTTTTTAATTAATTTATTTTTTTTTTAGGTTAGGCAACCCTTGGTTGACCTCACAGATTGCAAGGACCTTGTCAGCTTACAATCCCTTATTTTTTATTGTTTTACACCAACAGCACTTGGTCTTCCTAGGTGGTCTCCCATCCAAGTACTAATCTGGCCCAACTCTGTTTAGCTTCCGAGATCAGACAGGATCGGGCTTGCTCAGGGTGGCATGGCCGTAGACAATAATGGGTAGCTTGTTTCTGCTCATTCAATTTTTGGAGTTGAAGGAAATATTGGTTGCCAGGTTTTGCTGTAGGTGTTATCCAAGGGTTTTGGTTTTGCTAAACTAGTTGCTGAGAGTTTGATTAGAAGTGATATTTGCTGCTTCTAGGTTGAGACGTTAAAGCTGGTGTGCTGTCCTGACCGCCCCTCTCCTCTACCATTGCAGCCCTGTAAGTGCTGAACCGAGCCTGACCACCTCCACGTCTAATGGGAAAGACAGTAATCCAAGCAAACGAAGAGAGAGGGAGGAAACCAACCATTCAGAGAGAAGAAAAACAGACCTATCAAAAGTCTCTTGTAAACATTTCCAGTCATTTCTATTTGTTTCACCTTGCAACTCTTAATATTCGTATCCCAGATTTGTTTTATAAAAGCACATTGATGTGGATGCAAATAAATAGCTTTTCTATTTTTAAGACCATTGTGCCCTCAGCTCCGTGTGGTGGTTGCCTGTGCAAACAGCTCCACCAAGTGGCCACTTTAACAAAGCCAGCATCACACTGGTCGCTACTATTTACCTCGCTGACCATTTCTAGAAGAGCAAGCAGATCCAGTGACACCTCCACTGTATTTCTTCCTGGCCAAGACTTTTGTTTTTCTAATGCCAGATGGATGGTAGAAAACCACACACATTCCTTTGGTAAAACAGAGAGCTCACATACGAAGAACAGCAAGTAGAAAATGCAGCAAACTGGGCTAGAGGACCTGGAACTAAATGACAGCAATGTTAACTGTGGTCATCTCAGCAGGGAAGTGAAATCCTGAGCTGATGGTAGAGGGGCTATTCAGCCTAGTTAAGCATTGGGCAAGTCAGGTTTGATTGGAGTCCCCTATCATCTATTAGCTGTGTGGCATTAGGCAAGTTCCTTACCTTCTCTGAGCCTCACCTTCTCTGCCTTGTTGTTTAGTTCTAAGGATCAAATTGAGTTAATGTATAAAGGATTTAGTGTAGTAACAGGCCCTAGCAAGCATTGGTTAAATCTGAGCTGGGTCTCCAGGGTTGAGGGTTCACCTCTCAGAATCCCCTGCTAAGAAAGAAAACCACTCATCTTTGCAATTTGACCTCTCTTGTCTGAGGTCAGGGGATTGGGTGGCACACTTGCTTCAGGCCCTCTGTAGCTTAACAAGACTTGGATGAGCCTGCACGGAGCTGGTGCAAAACAGATATATAAGGAAATGTCTGCAGAGAGCGGAACTGCAATGGAGAAATAACTCCATCATTAACTGTGTATTCAGCATGATCACATTAGATGTTCTTGCTGAAATGACTTTTCATTAAAGAGAATATTGCACACTGTGACCAAATGTTCCACACAAGCCGTTCCCTATGGGGTGGATGTGGTCATTCCGTGCTGTGGATCTACACCTTTTGTCTTCCTCCCTAGAACCTGGCTGACTTCCTGGCTTGGACAGCAAATTGGGGAGGGCAGGGAGAGCTGCCTGAGAGCTGGTTGTGGGCTGTGCGTGTGTGAAAGTTGCTGTCTCTGTGAGTTGTTTTGATCTTCATGCACAGAACATTCGCATGCTCTTTGCAAAATCCTTTTTCAGGACTCACGGTGATGATGAACCACCATGCCACAGAGGCAGTGAACAAAGGAGCTTGGCCAGATATCTGGATGGGACATCTCCCAAGCCCCTTTGTCCCAATGTGCCCTTAACTGTACTCATCTACTGCCTCCCAAACCTGTTCCTCCTCCTCCATTCTCTACTTCAGTGAATTACTTATTAGTTACCATGCTGAAAACCTGGGTGTCCTCTGCCTCTTCCCCTCCCTCCCATCTGCCTCCTTCTTTCCCTGCATCATTCATAAAATCTAGCTGATTCTTCCCAGAAACACAGTGGTGCTCACCTCTCCTCTCCGTCACCAAGAGAGTTCTCAGTATTCCTCTCACCTTGACTTTGGCAATGGCTTTTCTAAGTGGACGCTGGCCGTTAGCCACATGCACCCCACCATTTCTCTGCAGTTCTCCAGAGTCTTCTTTCTAAAGCCATGCACATGCCCCGCTAAAACTTTGGTGACATTATTACTAAAGAAAGAAGGGGAGTATAGGTACTAGGGAACATAGCTGTCTTTGTCACATGCAATATGTGGATGAAGAAGGGGTTCTACAGAAAGTAACCTCACAGGGTGATCTGATCATAAATTCCTAATTGGGCACCTAGGTTAACCCACCTTTGAAATGTCTCTTTTCAGCCCCCTCAAGTGAAACCACCCTCAACGAAGCACCATAATCTTGGTAATTATCCTGTAATCCCACCTGTGCCTTGTTTTCTCCTACCCTTGTGTCAACTTCCTTACTTTCCCCTTTAATTCAAAATGCGTAAAAGAAGATGCAAACTGCTATTCTAAGAAGCATTTTTCTCAGTCTGTTGAGATCTTGCTTCTGGGCATACCATCCTTCTGTTTGGCTCAAATAAATTTTTATAAAAATTCTCTACAAGTTTGGATGTTCTTATGTTGACAAATATGAGTCAGGCACTGTGCTAAACAAACTAATCTCTCACTTAATCACTGGGCTTTTATAATATAATGCACACAGAACCCAACTTCAATACTATTCTCTTTCCTTTTCCCCCAATAATTCTTTTCTCAGGCCAACTTCTTCTTGAGGCAGCAGCCAGACAGACATCTTTGCTCCGTGGCTGGTGAAGTTCCCTTATGTAAAAACATTGTCATTATTTCCTATTTAACAGGTAAGAAAAGAGGCTCAGAGAAGTTAAGTAATTTGTCAAATGTCACACAGTAAGTGATGAAACTTTAAAGTTATTTTAGGTAATCCAACTCCCTAGGCCACATGTTTAATCTGTTATACCATACTAAGGGTGAGTAACAAGGTCCTTGTACCTCAGGAACGCTTGGGCTGGTAGGAGAGACAGATATAAGCAAAGAACTTCTATGAAACATGATACCTACATTAAGTAGGTATGACTGATATTCCAGAGCCCTGAGAAAGTAACGGGCCAGCTGTTTCCCTTAGCTTCTCTACACACCACACAGTCTGGCTTTTGCATTGTATCAGCATAGTCTTCACAATCTTCAGGTCTAGGTAACTCCTTACAAATATTAGAAGATACTGTACATTTACAGAATGGACTCAGCATTCCCTACCCAGCTGTGCTTTGTGTCCCCAAATTGCACCCTGTGTCAGTGTAGGGCCTTTGAATTTTGCTGTTGGAATCATGAACAGCTTCTGATAGGCTCTGTTCTGGAATCATTGGTGAAGTTTCACAGGGTTCTCCCTTTATGGGGTTACAGCAGACAGTCTGACAGCTCACAAAAGCAAAGCCCCTGTAGATCCATCTGTCAGCATTTCTCGCTCAGAAAGATGCATTTGGTTACTAAATGGCCCCAGCCTTCATCTCCACGTGAGTGCTCTGCGGATGTCTCTGCAACATGAATCTTCCTCCCTTACCCACCCCTTCCTCTCACTTTCTCTTTTTCTTCCTCCCTGGATATATACTAAGCATCCATTTCTGCCAGGTACAGTGCTGGGAGCTGGGATGCAGGGACGAATGAGACATAGACCTTGTCCCCCACCGCTGGAGGGAACAACACGGACTTTAGGACTTGAGTGTCTCAATCACTAGTAAGTAGTGTAGTGTGTTACTTATTTACTTATTTAGCAGGTTATTTACTAACTATGTGACCTTGACGAGTTACTTCGCCTCTCTGGGTCTCAGTTCCCCCATCTGTAAGATGGCATAACATATTTATCTACCTTATAGGGTAGTTGCATAGGTTACAATGACAGGATTATTTATAATGCACCTAGAACAGTGCCTGGCACATGAAAATGCTATGTAAGTATTTAACGTTGTTATTTTCATATAGTACAGCCCTATAAGCTGTATTTTGATTACTTTTGTTCTCCCAAGATAAATCATACATCGTGCTAAGAGTTGCCTGGGACTTCGTAACTTCTCGATCAATAAAGTTAGCAATTGTCATTGTTAGCAATTTGATTGGAAACCTCTATATTATTTTAGGTAAGCAGTCATTTCTTTCCTCATTGCTGAAGTGTGAGGATCACAAAACTGACCTGAACAGGGAATTTTCTGACATGACATGTTTTGTGTCAAGAGACAAAGCAGTGGTGAAAACCTAGTTGTAAGGAGAAGCTATGAGGCTGAACCATAGAGGAAAATTGCCATCTTTGTTGGCCTGTAGTGAATTCTCTCTCCGGGGAGCCAAAAAGTGGTGATAAGTCATGTAGTTAAACCTTACAAGACTGAATTTTTGGCCCAGTGACTCTAATGGGGGTAGCAGTGTACAACAGAGTTCAGCATTGCTCTCCAGCAGAGATGAAGAGAACAAATTTCAACCAAGCTTCACCATCTACAGGATGCACATTGTGTGTGTATGTGTGTGTGCTGGTATGTGTATGTGTGCAGTGTGTGTATTATGTGATGTGTGCGGTATGTGTGGTGTATACGTGTATGTAGTGTGCCATGTGTATATGTGGTATGTATGTGATATGCATGTATGCATGTGGTATGCGTGATGTGTGTATTGTGTGGTATGTGTGTAGAATGTGTGTATTGTATGGTGTATATGCGTGTGTAGTTTGTAGTGTGTGTATATGTGGTGTGTATATGTATGTGGTATGTGTATGTGCATGGTGTGTGTGTGGTATGCGTGTGTTGTATGATATGTGTAAGTGTGTGTGAGATATTTGTGGTATGTGTGGGTATGTGTGTATGAGTGTGTGTTGTATGTATGTGTATGTGTATGTGGTGAGTATGTGTGTGTGGTTTGTGGTACATATACATGTGTGGTATGTGTACGTATGTGGTATGTATGGCATATATGTGTGTATAATATTTGTGTGTGGTTTGTGGTGTGTGTATGTGGGGTTGTGCATGTGTGTTGGAAGTGGGAGGTCAGGGAACCTGATCCTTATTATTAGTAAGGAGACAAGTATTTTAAATTATTCTTGGATTGGGTGTTTCCTATTGGTTGGACCATTTCTTTAAAGATGCTATTAGGAGTAATTACTATTCTCTTGGGAACTTCATTGTCTTTTTATAAAGTTAAGTAATCATATGTGCTTGAAGCAGGTCAACAAAAAGGGGCTGCCTGGTTTTGCTGTCTGAGCAGCTCTGCCTGTAATGTCATCTGCATGACTTTGTGATTAAAGTGGATTCCACATTCATGAGTTAGGACTTCACCCCCTGCCTGAGACCACAGTATTAGCCACACTACCAGAAGTCTCATGTGGCAAGTCATAAGCACGGGTACACAAAAACAATTATGCATGTGCATATGACTTAAAGTTTTGGTTCAAATGTTTCTATGAAGATGAGTGAGACTGAAGCAGCCAATAAAATTTCAAAAACCATGACATTACTCAGGCTTGGTAGGGCTCAGGTAGCTTACCTGAGTCAAAAATCAAAACAGAATGATGCCATAGATGAGACAGGCAGACAGACAGATGTTCCAATTCCAGCTGTTACATTTACTAACTTTGTTATTAACTTTTCTGAGCCTCAGTTTGTCTGCAAATTGGAGTAAATAGTTTAGCCTTACAATCTCTCATCTATAATCCCCAAATTCAAAAGCTGTAAACTCTGACATCCTTTTCTCAGCTCACTTGGCAATGAAATCTAATCGATCTGAATTAATTTGGCCATAAAAAAACCCTTCCCTGAGCTGGCATTAAGCTTTTTATAGTCTGTGTTTATTTCATTTAATGTGACTATACAAGTTTTGCTACAGAATTATGAATGTATTAGTTATGGAGTACAGCTCCAGGTACATAATAAGTACTTGCAACATGTTGTTTCTCTAAAATCCAGAAATGTCTGAATTCCAAAACACATTGCCCCCAGGGGGTGCTGATAACAAACTGGACCTGTGGCATCCTATGGGATTGGAAAGACTGCATGACATAATGTATGGAGAACACCTGAAACACCTATGTAATGCCATTTCCCTTCCCTTTCTCTGAGTAAACCTTTTCTCAGGTGCAATTTCCTCCTTCAGGCCACAGCTCAGCAGCTGGTCAAGTTTACAGTACTTCTGGTGCTTCTCGAGGGTAGGGATTGTGTGCGAGTGATTCACAGGACAAAGTCCTTGTTCGACAAACACTTCAGCACTGATTTAGTAGGCATCTGCTGGGCCTCCTGGTCTCTCAGTCACCTTTCTGGTAGAGGTGTACAACAAGAGGGAAGTGACTTCAGATGCAAAAGAAGGGAAGAGAAGGTTCAGAGTCTTGGGAAAGCCAGCAAAAGGGACCTGCCATGGGGAGGCAGTGGTAGGGACCACCTATATCTGGGTTTGTCTGGCACAGGTCTAGTTTGCCTGTTATTACAGGATAATTCTTAACTCTCACTTTTACTCTTTTATTCTCAAATGTGTCCTCATTTGGATAATAAATTATTTAATCATGTGCTCCTCCCTCCCCATGCAATGAGCATCGGGAAAGTCTCAGGAGGCGAGACATTTTTTCTTTTCTTTTTTTCTTTTTGTCTCTCAAAGACTAAAATGGTAAGAATTGAAGGATAGAGGAGACACAGATGTGGGGGTTGCTAGAAACCAATTTGACTCCCTAACAATAATTAAGAGCATAGTTCTGTAATTTATCAACTGTGGAACATAAGGTAGTGGGTTGAATGGTGCCCTCCCCCACCAAAAAATATGTCTACTTTCTAAAGCCAGGAACCTGTGAATGTGATCTTCTGAGGAAAAAGGTTCTTTCTGAATGTGATTAAGTCAAGGATTTTGAGATTAAATCTCCTAGAATTATCCTGGTGGGCCCTAAGTTCAACAAGAACTAACCTTATAAAAGAAACAGAACAGAGAGATGCAGGAAGAAGAGGAGAAGACCACATTAAGACAAACAGAGGTTGGAGTGATGCTGCTGTAAGTCAAGAAACTCCTGGAGCCACCGGAAGCTGTAAGAAGCAAGAAAGAATCCTTCCCCAGAGCTTTCGGAAGGTGCCAAAAAGCTTCCCTGCCAACACCTCGATTTTGGACTCTGGCTTCCACAAGCGTGAGGTCACAAATTCCTATTGTATTAATCCACTAAACTTGTGATAATGTAACGGCAGCCCTGGGAAGCTGGTACTCATATAGTGAGTTACCCAACCATTGTGAATCTCAGTTGCCTCACCAGAATATGGAGAGAAGACTTGGACCTACCTTCTGTGGTGCCTGGAGGAGTAAAAGAAATTATACATAGCACTGAATGGGCCCTTAATAGAAGGAAAACTGTTATGAGGGTTGATGAATGGCAATAATGAAATTTTGCTTTCATCCAGCAGATGGCAGAAGATGCATTTGCAAATGAAAAGACTTCGTTAAGTTTATTCCCAGAAATGCATCCTGATCTAAAATAGCCTTCCTAATAGAGGCTGGAATTGGTGAATATAAA
>JAQQSQ010000855.1:0-13625 GCA_028627145.1 Eidolon dupreanum | reverse complement strand
CAACGAGAGAATCCTACGGAGTCGCAGCACAAGAGCGGCCCTTTGTGTTGGTGCAGCCCAGTGAGGCAGTGGGCAGGAGGGGAAGGCGGGCGTGGAAAGCCACAGTTTTGGATTGTTTTCTTAAAGTCCTGGTCTTATTATTTTCGGAAACATTTAAAGCTCAAACTAAGCTAGCTAGATAGATGATAGATAGATAGATAGATAGATAGATAGATAGATAGATAGGCCAGCAGTGTCCTCCCCAAGAAATACACTTCCGAGAATAATCAGAAGAAATCCAGGAGGGTCTGACACACAGTAGCCACTTCCTGGAGCTACGATGCTTCCACTCAGACTCTTCTCACACCAGCCGTGTGGAACTGGAGTCTTCTAGCTGCTTTAAGATCACTCTCCCAAGTCCGTAGTCTTTAAAACTTTACTTTTTTTTTTTTTTACACTACTTAATATTTCTTAGGAAGTCCTGTTTACAAAGATGGCGAAAAACAAACTCCAGGAGCAACTCCCTCTTCTAAACCCTCTTCTCATCCGCCGGACTCAAAACTCCCTTGGGGGCATCTTTCCAGGACAAATGGAACGTGACCTTTTTATTCGACAGCTCTCCCTCTTCCCCACCAAAGGTACATAAAGGAAAAGATACAGACGCTCAAGGAGGATAAAGTTACAAGTTAATAAATTCAGCACGTTGAGTTCGAAGACCTGACCCATAGGAAACACAGTGCAGCAACTCTGTCCAAAAGTGACCACCGGCTGCAGCACACCAAGAGATGTGGACCGGCGAGACGGCCCCCCGAGAGGCTGTCCCATTCCCACTCCCTCGGACTCGTGCAATGGAGTTGCTGCCAACAACACTAAGTAAGGTCATTTCTGTTATTTAGTTGCCGCCCTTAATGTAAAACACAGCAGTTATTTTTTAATTTAAAATCAATGAATGTCTCAAAGGCAGCCTTGTTGCTTTGGGTCATTTGTCTGTGCAAAGCAGGACACTTAGATCACTATTCAAGGTGACAGTTGGCAATTTTTGTTGTTTGTTTGTTGCTGTGGAGTTTTGAAGAATGAAAACACATTGTCCAACGAAGAGGCCCAAAGGTATTAAAGACTAATGTTAGTTACTGTAAAGTGCTGTATGGAAATGACCCATCGAGCACATCAGTGTATTTGTTTCAGAGTACCTGCCTGCAGTGGACAAGAGGTGACACTTTGTACTTACTGACACCTTTAATATTAGGAGTAAACACACACGTCTATAAACGGAAAGGACAAAGAAAGAATGCCGTTCATTATTAATAAACACTGTCACCTAGTTATGGTGTGAAACATGGTTTCTTATGTATTAATTCTGAAGAATTTCCCATTAAATATTAGAAGAGCAGAGCTCAAATTTTTTTTTTTTTTTTTTTTTTTTTTGCTTCGAAACAGGCTTCACTTGTTTGTCCCATCATCCTTTTAGATGGTGTGGTGGTAGGAAACTGGGCAATGTCTCTGGAGGGAGAAAAAAGTAAAAAAAATTAATAATAAAAAATAAAAAATAAAACTTCATAATATAAAAAGCAGAAAGAAAAAAGGCCTCGTGAGAACCACCCAGCCTGAGAACTTGGCATCTGACATGGGCTGACAAGGACTGAAGCAGGCAGTGTCAAAGAGGACAACAGGAAAGAGAAGACCACAGGAACTTGTCTCTTCCGTCTCTGCATTTACAAACACAGGCTTTTCAGAGGATGGGGCCTGGTGGAAGCTGCCCCCTGGATAGCATGTTCCCCGCAGCCTCCGACGAGCTGCAGACGCGAGACAAACAGATGTGACTGCGGGCCCTGGCATTTGGCAAGAACACTCACTGTCAGCTAGAAAAACACGAGCCTGGACAGGGCCGCAGCTGCACAGAGAGGAAGCAGGTCTCTGGTGTCACGGGAGGAGCTGTCCGGTGGCGGAGACACTGCAGGGGCCGGGAAGCCCATCCTGTGGGAGCTCCCTCCTCCAGGTCCCCTGCACGCGGTGTCACATGTCTCAACACATTAAACTGAACGAGGCAACGTCAGTATCCGGCTCTTTTTGTTTTGTACCGAAATGCACATTAGGTCAAAGTGCCCTCAAGCATAAATATTTCACGTCGGATCCTTGTTTTTAATGGTATTTTCTTTCAAAGCTCTTCGTTGTGCATGAAGAACGCTTTGCAGTCGGTGCTTTTGATTGACTGACTGCACCCACCTTGACCAGCTTTTGGTTCTGGAGGCTTCTCTCGCTAGGCTTTTGGTTACCTGACCTCACCGTCTGCCTCCAGCCCACATCTGTCTGGAACAATCCTGACTTTAGCAAGGGGCAGTTTAAGTTTCAGATCAGTGCCCTGGATTCAGTGTTCCTGTCCAGTGACTGGGCCCCTGCTTTATGCTGGACTTATCCCGTCTCATCATAAATCTTCTGGTATTTCGTTCTTTCAGGTTTAGGTCATTGTCTGGACCTCCCCAGATGCTAAAGTCTGGCTCAGATGTGCAAGCAGGTGACTACCTGGCTGGTGGACCCCTGTCCACCCATTAGCTGCTCCCAGTTCCATCCCTGCTCACTACCCACCTGCCAGAACTAACGTTTACTGTTTCTTCTTGTTTTAATCATGTAAAATTTCACTGGGTTACAATGAGTCATTTATCTTCCATACTCTTTCTTACCATAGTTTCTACTTACGATAAAACTGGAAACATCTGTAGAGGTTAGAGGAAGCCTAGGCAATAGTAAAATCTGTAAAAGTTTTGTAACCCTCATCACATCACTTTTACTTTTAGAGATGGCTTTTTATGTAGACACAAGCTGAATCTTTTGTTCTTTTAAATAATGACATTGCCAATCTTGGAACCTAGAAACTTTGCAAATGTCGTTCTCAGCAAGACGCTAAGGTTCTAGAATGGTATTCAATAGGAAACACCATATTCTAATGCTCAGGGCTTAAAATTTGCTCCAGGTTGTATGCCGACAGGTAAATCCGTTCTGCCTGCAACTCCCAGTCGCTGCCGTGAGCGTGAGGGAGAGGTGGCTGGCTGTGTGTCAGGGAGATGCCAGGGAGCTCAGGGGCAACTTTCACTGTCCCGCCAGTCAGGGACACTCACGCTCCTCAGAGCAGCACCAGTGTGGCTGAACCCCAGTGAGTAAAGAGGGGAGACGGAGATGGTGGGAGCCGTCTGCTGGTCCAGGGACCCCATGAAATCTCATGCAAAATGCGCGTATGCATTTCGTATCCTATTTTAGCAAGAGTGCCCATCGTTCTTAACTGATTCTGAAGCATTCACAGACAGGGTTACCCACAGAATAGACAAAGTGGATTTACACCAAACTGGTCATAATCTAAAATAAGACATACCTATCTTAAAATTTCTATGGAATGTTCTGAATATTCCACACACAGAGGCTCTGTTCTCTGATTATAATATCACAAACAATACCATTTAATAATGTAAGCTAAACAAAGTCCTCACCGAAATATACGTATCATATGCTCTACCTCAAAAAGCAATCTCCTTCCTTCTCCACTTCTTAGGCTGCCTTATTTTCCCTCAGAGCATACTAACCTAATATTTCTGAGTCAATGAGGGTGCCTCAGTGTTTGCTGAAAAGCACAGAAACTCATGCAACAAAATATTGATGACGACGAGCTCTGTGTGATGGCATTTTGTGGGTTTTCTTCTGTATGCCTCACATTGTTATTGGACTTTATTTTTACAATGAACGTGCAACAAAAAGAATTATTATAAATTATTACTAGGTGAGTTAGAAAACAGCAAACAATGGAATTAATAAATGTTAAGTCATTTAGGCAGCTTGAGAGATTTTGTTGTCAAGGGCACAAACTTTTCACTGCAGAAGTTGTGGTGTCAGATCCAGCGATAGGTTCTGTTGGCCTGATTTGCATTCGGGAGGAGTCAGAGAATTGGAACCTGCTCCCTGAAGTGCCATTATTTCTGCTTTCCCAACCAGTTCTCTAAAAAGCCTCCTTGTCCCCATATTTGTCAATGTTAGGAAAGTTTCACCAATCTTTGGCATGTTACTTAAACTCTTTGCCTCAATTTCTTTACCTTCAAGAACTGTAATAAGACTATCTTATCTCAAAGTTTTTTTTTTTTTGAAGATTTTATTTAGATATTATTTGTGTAAAAATTCGGCACAGTGCCTGCACAAAGGAAGCAATTGATAACTGTCAGCTATTAATTTTACTAATATTATCATCCCCATTTTACAGATAAGCAACCCGGGGCACAGAACAGTTAAATCATTTACCCAGGATTACACAGTTAAGAGGAACTGACGATAGGCACTTTGTGGTAGCAAAGCCCCGGGCGTGGAGTGTCACTAAACTCACACCAAATAAACAGATGACAGCACAGAGTCATTACATCTGGACACTATCAATATGCTATAATAAGGATGTAACTAAATTCATTTCTAAAGAACAAGTAGGTATCTTTCTGGTAGTTAATAGAAAAGTTAGATTGTTCTTCAGCGTCTGATTCTGCTCACTTTCAGTGTGTCGTAGCATGTCAGGATAAAGTACTCATTTTCGTTTCAAAAGCTCAGTGAAAACCCACGAGAGTCTTGCCACTCACTGACTTTCTCATGACAGCCCTTGACTGCACATTCTCTCCTGGCCACCACCTGGTACTGGCAAGTTCGAAGCTGCCCTTCTTCCACGTGGTGTGTTCCAAGCTGTACCTAAAACCCGAGGGTCTGCTATTCTAACTGCCCATTCCTCGCGTGCCTTAATAAGCACAGACTCAGCAGCTCACTTAAATGCTGCTTCTTTTTGTACCTCTGCATTACTCTAAACAAATGGTACCCGAAAGGCGGTGGCGATTGTTTTCTGCAGTTCGGGTCGATACCGGAACGTTCTGAGCGTACGTGAGTGAGGACATTTCTCACGGCGGGAGGAACGTCAGCCTTTGAATGGAGCGAATTATTCAGTACGGTTTCTAAGAGTGTGTTTGGGACAACTGCTGTCACATCTGAGCTTTCGTGGCGCCGCCGGCATGGTTCCCACATCGGTCCAGTCCCTTCAGCTGTTTCTGGGGAGCTGCTGGCCACCGAGGCCGTGCGTATGTGCCAGCTAACAACACCGGAGCAATGTATTCTACCTCCTTCAAAAAACTCCTTGTTTCCTAATTCCGCCCATTTTTGAGAGTCTGCGCTTTCTCCCTTCGAAGTTCTCCCGGTACACTCAAATCTAAACGTTCTTTTTTTTTTTTTAAACTTTCCTAACCTCACTCTCCTTCCGAGTGCTTTTTCTCGTTATTTCGCATCCTTCTGTGCCCATCTCTGCTGTTACACTTATCATATAGTATGGCCTTGAGTTGTTTCCAGATTAGAGGTGATTATCAGTTAAATATATACAGGAAACAACTGGAGGCCAGAACCATGTCTAATTCTCAGAACGCTGCAGTCGCTTCTGCCATATGCTAGAAGCACAATAAACGTTTATTGAACTAAAACTTAATAACTGCTCATTTGGCAATCAATCGTGCAATTTTTTTATGATAACACTTCTACTTTCTTGAACTGTTATTTAAATTCACTCGAAAACATTCATTTAACAATGAACAAAACCTGACTATGAATCAGGTATTCTACTGATGCTAAATGAAACACAAAGAACTGTAACACGGCTTTTCCCAGCGAGGGGCTCATAGACTAAGGCAGGAGACACACACGAATTAGAAATCACTATACAGTTTAATAAATCCACAGGGCTGTCGTAGCAGACCACCTTTTTGGGGAAATTGAGGAAAATTCATTTCTCCTGAGTTCAAATTTGCATATTGTCTCTCCAAGCGGAATCTAAGATATTTGAGGCATCTTGGAGTATTCTTTTATTCTTCACACCATAGTACCTAGGAGACAGTAGGCACTTAGTAAACTGAAATTGATTTCATTTACTTGATTCCTAGATATAACTATACATTTTTGGAATCTGCATATCACTGATATTTAGTATATTTTCAACAATAAGCTTACTCTAATTTGCTTAAAAAATAAAATAAAGATAGTGTTTACTCTTAAGAGAGAGGAAAAATTACTCAAAATAAACATGATTCTTTTAGACAGCTTCATTTAATGCAAGATTTGTGTCTACCTTTAAAAAAATTGGAATGTTGGTCTTATAACATCTTGCATCTTACACAAAAGAACCCTCAAATCAGACTACAGATTCAGATAGAATTCCACATTTCCTCTCTGATAATAGCAGTATGGAATTTCCTAGGATGGTATGGTTGCCATTTGTAATATATGTTCATAAAATTATGAGGTATTCCTAATATTCTTAACTCTTCTGGGCAAAGTCAACACATTACTGATTTTCAGATCCACTTCATCCAGTACAGTATATAATATCTATTGAATTGACTTCTTCCTAAAATCTCCCATTTGATATTTCTGACTCTAAAGCAAGCTTTAAGTTCAGTTCTGAAGTAGCATTTTGGTATAAGCATGATGAGTTTCCTTCTGTCACTAGCTTCGGGGAATGATAGAGTTGAAAGCACAGGGCAGAGAGCATATTTTTATTTTTATTTTTTTTTATTATTTCGATTGCACGTTGGTTTCTTAAGTCTTAGAATTTATCATCTGAATTACCAGGAAGAGACAAGCTTATTGAGTGCCAACTACACACGAGGTCTCATGCCAAACGTTTTCGCATACTTTATCTCGTTTAATCCTCAGAATAACCCCTTGGAGGCCTGACTAACCCGAGGTCCAGAGAAACTTACCTGACAAAAATCACCTGAACAGAAAACAAAGTAATTGTATTTGAACTGAGCAATGCTTGCCTCAAAAAATCACTTTTCCCCCTATTCCGTACCACATTATTCAGCTTAGTTGATCATATTCCATTTAATAAATATCTCCTGAAAATGTAATGTATGCCCCACCCTATGCCATAGAACAGGACGGAGGAATAAAAGAGAGACGGTCTGCACTTCCTGGGGGCTCACGGCTCCTGATCGTGCGGGGAAACGATTCAGCTCCACGCGCAGAGAGAATCGCGGGCCGACGTGCGCGGCGTCCTGGGCCCCCCGGCGAGGGAGCGCCTGTGAAGGGGCGCGGGCGCCCGAGGCGCACGCGGGACGTGCCACGCCGGGCCTGTGCCCGCCGTTCCGAGCGACAGGGCTGGGACACACGGAGGCATGGGACCGGACGGGCGCGCCTCACGCCGAGCTTCAGCAAACTCCACAAATGCCTATTCGCAGTTAAATTCTCCAAAACACAAAGAGGGGAGCTGCTTGTTTGACTGAATTAATCGGTTTATTAACTAAATTGATAGGAGAGTTCAGTGGGATGGAGTTGGCAGAGACAGGCTCAAGACTGAGCTCAGCTTAGGTCCTCTGCCAAGCATCCCATCACTCTGTTTACTGAGAGGGGACCTTTGGCATCGTCATAATTCTACGAGCAAAGGAACATGTGGTTGCCACTTCGATCTCCATGCTGAGGAGGTAATAAAGAACAACATATTTTAATCATAGGCCCAATTATCTGAAACTTCTAAAAGACTTAAGGAGTTATTTCTACTTTGGAATACGTCGGACAGTGTTACCATTTAATATAAACTTAATTGAGTTTAGGTTACCTTATTGTTTACTGATAAAAATCCAATCGGGAATCTGTGACCTAGCTGAAATGTCACCTCCTTTATGCAGCCCTCTGTGATTGCCACCGCCAGAATAATCTCTCACTCACAGTGTCTTCTACCTTAAACTACTGCTCTACATGGACATAAACTAATACTGTAGCTGCACTGTGTATTCCTTGAGGACCGTGGGGCCTGCATCTTGTTCATTTTTTTTTTAAGTCAATTTTCCTTAGTGTTTACAAACCTTGCCAATCTCAGGTACTTATTAAATAGTTATTAAATGAAATTTAATAAGACATGCCAGAGTCTTTATAGTAACTTGCTTTCATGACAATTAATATTTTTATTGAGGTTCTAATTTCTATAATAACTGATTAATTACAGAAATAGAAAACCAGAGAACTCGTTCAGGCCATACCTTGGGCTTTGGGTTATAAAGTATCTGTAAAATCAAGCTTGTACATGCAAACCAACTTTTAAAGTCTATGCAGGCACCTTAGGTCTCTTTCTATATAATTTTGGATTTTACTAAGTGTAACTTTATGCTTTCAGTTCCTCCTTTTCCACAATAGTTGTTTGGCAGACGAATGAACATCACATCTGTAAAACTTTCACAGACTTGTTAGCGAACGTTGACTAGACTGTGGAATACATTGTCATAGCAAGAGAAGACATCAGGAGGGTTGCGATGATCACATGAACACTAATGTTCCATAATCCGGAGGAAGAGTACTTCCGGATACTCTGAATTCAATTCACTTGGAAATGCACTAGCTTATTCTCAGGATAAGTTTGCCGTTGAGATGTCTGAACCACACATCCTCCATAATTTTGTTAACTCAGGTCTATCACTTGGAAAGCGAATCGCCTTTAGATGTCCGTGGAGAAATATCCTACAAAAGTTAATGCTGACTATAAACTAAGTCTTTTTTCTTCTCGTTCATGTAATGCTCTTCCTTAGGAAAACCTGCAAGTCCCTATATTTTTTAAATTTCAGAAACTAAATGCCAAATGATCAAACAGCAATCATATGGTCATTATGGCGAATAGATCATAAAAAGACGTGAAAGTGAGAGAAGTAGACAATACCACCTCTGAAAGGGTCTTACCCAAACAAAACAAAAGCAAAACAAAACTGGACCAGAATCTAATCACTTCTCTAGATCTAAATACCAATTACAGAAACCACGAGATACAGAGGACTGTGATAAATGACAGCAAGTGGATAAAATCAGCAACATTCCTCAGATATGGGAAACTTTACAGGACAAACAAGCTGACTCCTTCAACCAAAAATTTTAAAGAAAAGAAACAAAGTGGGGTCAGGGGTGTGGAGCAGAGAATTTATAAACCAAAGGGAACCTAAGATGTGGATACCCATCAATTATAACAGGTAATAGATCTCATTTGAATCCCAATTCAAACAATGTATTTTCCATAATAAAGTATTGTTAAAAACAGCTTTTACCATCCTGACAGAGAAAGTGAAACGGCATCCTTTCACCTCTTAAGACTGCTAATATAAAGTCATTATAGGTTTTTCAAATCTTAGTGAGACTCTCCATAATTTTTAAATGATCAAAATGGAAATTAAATTAAGTTATCATGAAGCCTATGTCATCTAGTCTGTATATACCCCTGGACTATAACTTGATGTAAAAAGATTACAGAAATCCCTATCTGAGGTTTATTGTCCTTAGAAAGGATAATGCAGTTTTTATTCCATCTTTCTAATTAGTAATTTAAGCATATGTTCAGCATTTAACTCTAAATGTTTGCCTTTTCCCTAAGCTCAAAGACAGCTGTCCAAGGTTTGAATGCCAGAAAACATTTAAATATCAACATCTGTTGAATTATGTTAATTTAGTATAATATAATTGGGTATGAGTTGGAATTGATCAGACATATATGAAATAAACAAAGGTAAATCCCAACAATATCTTGGTATACAAACAAATCACTACAGAGTGGTGAAAAAATATTCTTAAAAAGAAAGAGTAAGGAAAAAATACTGATTATAAAGAAATTAATTCTTTTAAAAATATAGCTCTAACTCTATGGGACATTATTTTGTGATTTTTAAATTTATTTTTAATTGTCTCATAATTGAAAAGTAATGACAATTAGCTAACACAAGTGATAGTGAAATGTTTCATATTTGAATATTTTTATAAATTATTTGATAAAACATTAAAGCATTCTAATTACACTTATATATGCATTAAACTTTTTAGATCACAAGATGATTCCTGTTATGAGTAGTTACGTACCTCAAAATTCAAGAGTTGACGTGATCTGTTCCATAGACACAAAATAGTATTTTTATATTGAAGGTGTTTTCGATGAATTTATTAGTAAGTTTATTCTGAGGGGCAGGCCATACGGTACAAATTATCAAGTAGCATCTGTTGTTTATTGTATTGCTGACTTAAAATATTCATTTTTACACTGCTGCTTTTACTAATAAGTTAGGGACGCTCGCTGTTTTGGGATGTAACCTGGCACACGTACGCACACTGGACGAACAGGTCCCTACATATGCCTGTAATGAAGTTGTAACCCAGGCGGTGGAGGGGGCACAAGCTGCCGTGAGATGGCCCGGCAGGTGTGCCTTCAATGCTTCCTAGGGGAACCACCTCTGGGAGTTAAAGGTCACTCCTGCGTCCATGACCATTTAATCACAGGGCCAATTTGGAGAGTGCCGACTGTGAGACAGACATCCGTCCTCAAGGAAATGGACTTCGCACGACATATTTATTTCAGCCACAGGTCACTGGAACGGCTTTCACGTGATAACTATTTTCCATTATTAGTGACCATGGCCAAACCCGACTGCTGTTCTAGAGGTGATAGGCTGTGCATACTTTTAGTCCTTTGAAAATATCTAGTTCATCTGCCAGATTTCAGGAAAGAGGGGACACCGTAATGGGCATGTCACCAGGGAGCCCTCGACTGCTTTTTCATTCGCTACACGTGGGACACATATTTCCAAATGGAAAACCCCCTTTTTTCTGTATGGGTTGGTCGTCTCAAACTGAAAACAACCTTACAAAATTCTAATTGGCTAATGACTAATTTTATTTAGTATAATCACAATTTAAAATAACTCTCTATAATCATTGTTTAAAATTTTGGCAAGGAAGGTTAGAATTTCAGGATGCTGAAAGGAGAGACGGGAATTGGCAGTTTGAGAATAATGCCTTTTTAAATACAATCCTTCGGTCACAGAGCAAAACAGATTAATTAAACCCCTTAAAACCATTTTATATTATATATGTGGTATGTTTCCAATTAATTATTCTAGTTTAAGTACCTCCATACCTAGAAGCTATTCAATTTTTTTAAAAAAAATTAGAACACACATGCAATTAAATGTGTTCAAATGAAACAAATATGAAATGTATACATTCTAATTAAAATGACTATGTAAATACTTTTGTTTATTGATTCATGCATACTTATAAATGAGTTAAAATGATCTAAAAGACATTTTTCCATATGGAGGATTGGGTACATTTTTTTAGAACAATAAAATTTAATGCTAATTTTAGGTTTAGAAAGAAAAATGATAAAGTACAAGAAATTTTATTTTTAAAATTAGTATTTAAAAGCAGTTTCAAGCAATTCTTTTAGATATATAAATATAAAATGCATGAAATATAAAATGTTGAGTGATGTAACTTGCTTTCAAATATAGTATTGAATCATTACTTTTAAATGACAGAGGAGGAATTTGTTCTAAAAATTCTAAATTTATTAACATAGGAAAGGTAACTTCCTATCTTAAATAATTAATGCATCAATTACCTTTATTGATACATTTAATTTTGTTGATACATTTCTTTGAAAAGCAACGCTAAACAAATTTGTCCACGTCATTAACCCATACTCTAATGAACAGTCAGCCCATCCCAATTCATTAACAGCTGCTCAAAAATGTAGTAATTAATAGTTTCATTTATTTTTGGCAAACCTGCAAAATGACAAACAGTTTTGTATCTGTTGCAAATTAGATCTCCTTCCCAAATAACAGATGACACTATGGGGAAAACTGAGCAAACTGAATCCTTCCCCATCTTTGAATCTTTAGAAGATCAAATAAAGAACAGCTGCAATTCTATTTGCTTCATCCGCAACAAGATACAGTGATATGGATCATCACGTGAAAACAAATGTGCTCTGCATTAACGTAAACAGGAATGTCCCTTCTCACCTGATGGGTGAAGGCTGACATGGACGTGTGTGTGTGTGTACGTGCGCGTGAGAGAGAGAGAGAGAATGAGAATGTGATGGGATTTATTTTGATCCATGATTAAATCTATTGTCATTTTTTAATTTCAGAAACTCTTTTTACTACTAGTCAGGCGAGATGACAGCAAAAAAAAGTTATTTCTCCCTTCTATTAATTGATAACACAAGAAATTATAGTACACACAAATCCAGGCATTATCTTTTGACACTAAGTAGAGGCAAAATAAAATGCTTCTAAGAGCTAAGTAAAATGTATGAACAAACACGTGTTTCCAAAAGACATTAAAAAATATTAAATAGAATTTAATAATAATGGAAATAAAAATGTTTTTACTTGATTTCAAATTATGTATCAAGGCTGCTAGATGATTTAGCCTTTGTACTTCACAAGAGTAAATGACAAGAATCATGTAAGGAAAGAAATAGGGCAAATTCCCCCTTCCCTCAAAAAAAGATACCAGATATAAAAGGCCTTGATATTATTTAAATAATTCAATAAAGTTGCTATTCACTATCAGTCTTTTTGTATGAATACTTAGAACAATAAAGACCAATCATAAACATAAAATTGTGTTAAGAATGGCACATCACTTAGTATTGGGCATTGCTTAACATGTTTTACTGACTTTCAGTTTGGGAAGGCTACAGTGAGTTCTGTGTTGTTAGGCAAAGGTTACAATGTGAGAAACAATGTGAAATTATTTAACTATAGTTTCAAATGAGATGAAGGCAGAGGTAAAAGATCTTATTTTGAGAAGTCTAAAATTATATTTGAATACAGAAATAAAAAATATGCATAGATATCAAGTCTGGAATTTAAGAGAAAGACATGGGTTGAAATAAATCTAAATGTCACTAGTATTTTGACACACTTAGGTGCATTGCCCTAAGTGTTAGCTGAGTGTGCATGTATGTATGTGTATGTGTGTGTGTTTCACTTTGGCTAATGATCTACTGCATGCAATGATCACTCAAAAACCAAGCCTGTTAATTATCAAATATGGACAGTGACAGAAAATAAGCAGCATTTTTTTAAAAAAATAATAATCTATGCTTTAATGCATTCATTTATTGAAATAATTTTGCATTTTCCTAAGTTTTTTTTTATATTTTCAAAGGGTTAGAGGTATATAAAAATGAGAAAATGGCATGAACAAACTCTGCAACACTCATTCAATATTAGATGAGATAATATACAATAAAACTAAGATGAAACTTCATAGTAGGTAAGTGAACAGAGAACACTAAAACAGAAGTATGACTGGAAAATAAAACCCCATAGATTAATCCAACAGAAGAACCAGATGGGAACAGTCAATAAGGTATAAGCAACACAGAAAAACGTAAGAGAGAAAGCACGTGACTTTAGGGACTGCAATGTGAACTCCTAGGAAAACATATCGAATGAACAGCGCATACGAGGATAATGTGATGAAAAATTTTACACGACTCAATATCTGACACATCTACTCTACGATAAGGGCTCCCCATAGGGAATACAAACGAGCAACAAACTAAAAGGACGATGCATAGAACTAATCACTTGAATCAACTAAATTAAATTATCCCTCTATTGATAGTCTCTGTTTAAATTAGTTTACATTATACCTATGTTAAGAATCAGTCAAAAGTTTAATTATGGGACCCACAAAGTATCACACCTGAGAAGAATGCAATGTTAATGATGTTTACAACGAACATGAACAAATCGATGCGTTCATATTTCATGCATAACCGTTCGGCTGGGATGGAATGCCATGTCATGATGAGTGCTGAC
>JAQQSQ010000854.1:0-13628 GCA_028627145.1 Eidolon dupreanum | reverse complement strand
ATGCCCAGGTAGAACCGAGCACCCAGCTCAGCATGCAGCTCTGAGTTGGCGTTCTTTCATTCCTGTTTCACCCATCTGGTCCCTTCCACACCACCCCCTACTCCAGCTCCCTGGGACCACTTCCCAAAATAACCTCTGTCTCGGGAGAACCCAAGATAAGACGGTTAATCTTATTTCTCTCTTTAAGACAGTTGCCCGCACAACTCACACCTGAGCATTACTGTTCTCCAGCCACTGCGTGGGAGGGAGCTTTTCCCCACATGCTTTCTGCTTTAATCTTCTCCATCATCTTGGAAATAATTCTTATTTTCCCCCCTTAGTACCCATGACGAAGTAGAGGCTCGGCTTGGTTAAGCCACTTGCTCATTTGCTGTCACTGACCTCACGGGAGTGTGGCAAAGGTTCCAGGAGTCAGATACTCACTAGCCACTGGGCACGTGCTTCCCCCTTCCCCTGACCCTATGCGATTCGAATTAATTCACTGAAGAGCATGACTCTGCGAAGCAGGGCCTTAAGATGCCTGAGAACCCTCTAAATCAGTTTCCCCGGCGACATTCGACAATGTCTAGAGACATAGTTCACTGTCACAACTCAGGGGGCGGGGAGCTAGCAGTGTGTAGAAGGCAGAATAACGCCCTTGCCCAAAGATGCCACCTCCTGATCCCTGGGAACTTGGGCACACATGATGTTAACATGGGAGAGGGGAGGAAGGTGGCAGGTGGAATTGAGGTCACTCGTCGGTTTACCTTAAAATGGGGAGATTATCCTGAATTACCTGTGTGGGCAAGTGAAATCACCCGGATCCACAAATGGGGAAGAGAGAGGCACGAGGGGAGAGTCAGGGGACATGTGACCCTGGTCCCAAGGTCAGACATACGCAGCGTTGCCGGCTTTGAAGATGGAGGGAGGGGCCTTGAGCCAAGGAACGTGGGTGAAAGGCAAGACAACGGACTTCCTGCTCGAGCTTCTGGAGAGGAAGTCGCCCTGCCATACCTCCATCTTAGCGCAGTGAGACTTGGGTTTGATCTCTGATCTGTAGAACTGCGAGGTGACACATCTGTGTCGTGTAGGCTGCTGAGGTGGTGGCCGTTTGTCACGGCAGCATTGGAAAACGAATACAAGTGGCATCAAGGGAGTGGGCACCAGGGACACTGCCAAACATTCCCAACACACAGGAAGCGCCCCTCCCCCCGAGCATCATCCAGCCCCAAATAGCCACAGTTCCAAAGCTGAGAAATGTGCTGATTCCAAACCTTTACGGAGGGTAGATTGGGTCCATTTGGGTCTCAGGTAAGAGTGAGGGGCCCCTTTGCGGATCGGCCTCTCATCGGCATCTGTATGAAACAAGTGCACTCAGTGTCTGGGGTCCCGGGAACCTCGCTGAGGTCCAAAGGACCACGTTCGTTGAGGAATGTCTGTCCTCGAAGAGATGCCTGATCGAACTCGTTCCAGGCACCAGGTGGAGAGAGAACCAGAACCCACTGGGGCACGCTGTGTGATGTTCCGGAAGCCGTGGGAGGGGCATCGGGGTCTCTGTCCCAGCTCGGCAGTCCTCAGAGCTTCTGACTCAGGGGGTCTAGGATGAGGGCCTAAGAATGTGCATTTCTAGCAAGTTCACAGGTGCTGCTGCTGCTGCTGCTGCTGCTGCCTCTGGGTCCACGGATCCCACTCCGGGACCCACAAACCGCTAGCTCAGAAACACCCAAGTATTCTCGGGGGGCAACACGACAGAGCCAGAATTAGAATGTGTGCGAGTTTAGGTCCCGGCTTTGCCCATGACACTGCATGGCTTTTGGACCAGCTACTTCCTCGGGCCTCCGTTTCCTTATCAGGAAATGGGGACAACGAGGCCACCTTCTTCAGAGGGCTGGAGAGTGATGCAAATCACCTAGAATCCTAACCACAGCGCCTTGTGTGTAGTAAGCGCTCAAAAAAATGTTAATTCCATAAGGGGAGAGCCTGGCCCCTTCAGCGATGTCTGATTTCGTTTAAGGATGCCTCAGAGCATCCTCCCACTCCACGGAGAAGTCAAGAGGCTGTCGGTTTGTAACTAGTTCCAGTGGGGTGGGCGGTAAAAAGGATCATGCCTGCACTTCACAGGGTGCCTGGACCAGGGCACGGAGCCCCCTGGGGTCTTGTTAACATCTAGATAGAGATTCAGGAGAGCCGGCTGGGGCCTGGGACTGCCCTGCGGTATGCAGTACACAGTACGCACACCAGCCTTTGCATGCCTAGGGCTTTGCATCTCAAAGCTGGGTCTTGGTGCCTGCCCGTGGGCCACTGTAGGCAGAGATTGGTGGTGGGGGGTGGGCGGGGCGGACCAGGACTCCCCTGTACCTGTTAAATTACGCCTGGGCCCTGCCACTTAAATGGTCCGACGTGACCTGGAATGCCCCCTTCTCACATCTAAGGGGCGGTCCTGGATTAAGATGCAGAGCAGAGGCGGCAGAGTGGGGTGAAGGCAGGCTTCGAAACCGGACAGGCTTGGGTTCTAACCCCCACTCTACCACTTAGCAGATGTCTGACCTCTCTGAGCCTCAGTTTCTTCCCAGGTAAGATGGCGGGGGGAGGGGAGGAAGTGCTCACAAGTAACAAGTGACAGGGGCCAAGTTCAGGGCCCAGCTTCTTACACCCGTGCACAGCCGGCTCCTACGTGTCCTATGAGACACGGGTGGATTGATTGATTTTAAATGCTCTCCACGAGGAGGTGGCAGGCTAGAGTAGCCCAAAGCCTACCTCCCCATCCAGGAAGGCTGATCCTTCAGCAGAGAGGAAGGAGTGGAAAGGAGGGAGCAAGACCCCAGAGTGGGTGGGGCTTGATGGGGGGAGGCAATGGGGCTGACCCCTAGACTGAGGGTGCCTGAGGGTGGAGCTGTGAGGCAGGCCTGGATTTCTGTAAATACCTGCAGGGCCCCTACCCTGAATGTCTGGCAGTAGGTGTGACACCGCTCAGTAGGGGAACATTCTAAAATGCATTGGAGTGTTTTTTTCCTAGTGATTTTGAACTTCCCACCCCTTCTCCAGATTTCACCCCGAATTCATTCTCCACAGACCACATCCCTCCTGTCACCCCCAGGACAGGCTTGGGGAAAGCCTGGCCCTGGTCCAGCTACAGCTGATTCAGTTTTTGCCCGTCCCCTCCCCCTCACAGTGGGTAGGACTCAAGACACCAGTTGCCCCATTTTACAAAAGCAGCATGGAGGCAGGCCGTGGCCATGGGATTGAACTCCTTGTTATGTAGGCATAACTGACCCAGGCCAGGGAACTGACCGAAACCCCTGGCAGGGTGTCCTCAGACCGTCCTGTCCTTCCATGTCCAACAGGGGCTGCAAAGTCCCCGCTTCTGGGGATTTATAGCAACAGCTCATTCATTCATTAATGGAGTTTGAGGAACCAGAAGCGCATATGTGGGCGATCTGCCCTTCTGTCAAACGGGGCAGAAGCAGTCACCCCGCCTTCCTCAGGAGGGGAGATGCTGAGATGACCCTTCACCCCCACCAGGAGGGTCTTTGGGTGTCCCCCCACTTCTAGGACATTCCAAAACATGAGCAGTGTGTCTAGTGAAGGGACATGACTGAGTCCTTTGAAGGTCGTACGGTCCAATCTCATTTCATAGGCGGGTAGACCAAGTCCCCAAAGGGGGAGGGCTTTCTTCTTCAATAGTATGATAAAAATAGCTTGTCATCTCTTTTTATAGGACAGCGTTTCTCTCCAGAGGGAAAATAAAGCATTTCGTTTATCACATTAGGAGAATACAAGTAAGAAGAAAGACTATAAAAAAATTGCCTGTAATTAATCTTACCATTCAGATATAATAAGCATGCAACATTGATTTAATACACGACTAAGAGGATGTAAAACGCAGATTATTTTTTTTAAAAGATGGATCAGTCATACATGATTGCTTCCAGCCTGCTTTTCCACGAACCTTTTGAACATTTTCTTTCGAAATTACTCAATGTTCGATGACACCAGCATAAAAGGTCTCTTGCATCACATTATATAAATGAATCGATTTAACCAGTCTCTTGTTGTTGCACATTTGGGTTGTTTTCCATTTTTCACCTTCTTACTAACTCTGAGATGAAATAATTCAGTTGCTTTCATGGGAGTCTCCCTTTCTCTCCTCAGGAGAAGGTGGGGAGAGGGTTGGGGAGGGGGATTCCCTCCTGCCAACCTCCCCTCCCCTTCTCCATCAAATCCACCATTCCTCCTTCTGCTGGAATTGTGTTCGAGCAAGATGAAGTTTTGCCACAAGGGGTCCTCCACACTCTGTGAGCTGAAGCAACTTTTTGCGGGAGGAAACAGGGATTTGGAGCCTGAGAAACCAGATGACATCCCGCCTCTGCCCCTCGCTCTCCCTGAGGCTTTAGGACGAGGGATTGGATCTACTCTGCACCTCAGTTTTTCCATCTGGGAACTGGGGAGAGCAGTTCTTCTGCCCACATCATCTAACCACCCTAGCCACCTTGCAAGGCAAGTGTTTAGCGTGGTGCTTGGTGCATGGGGGCACTCGGTAAGCGACGGCTTTTCACAATGGTATCAAGTCTGCTGCTCTCTTCCTGCAAAATGAGGATTAAAATAATCCCCAGGTCCTGGAGGATCCTGGGGAGGATGAAATGAGATCGCACACATAAGGTACCTTGCTGAGAGTTTTGATTGATTGAATTGTAATGTTCGATCGTTAATACTTGCTATATTATTATCATTGTCATTATTAGTATTATCATTATGGCAAGATCCAGGTCTGCTGATGCCTCCATTTTACAGAAAACTGTAGGAGATAAATTATGCCAAACTTTTGACAGGAGGTGAGAAGGGGCAGCGAGCTGCCGTGAGGCCCAGCAGTGGCTCTGCCATCCCCACACCGACCTCCCCCTCAGCAGACTTCTCAGTGCCATCGGCTGAGCAGGTCCCGATGGGGCCGCCATGTTGCACAACCTCAGAACAGCTATTTACACGGACCACCCCGAACGCAGCGTAAGTGGCCCCCTTGCCGCTGTGCAGAGAAATGACCCAGCGCCTCGCACATCCCTTCAGAGGACCGAGGACCAGGTCGGCAGCATGAACTTCAGTGGTCCAGCCCAGCGGCCTTCTCTCACCGGAGAAGTTCATCCGAGTGGCTCCTGTTTGGCAGGGACACGTCCCATCTGGCACCAAGTCTCCAAGGGGCACTAATAGGGGACACTTTCCCAGCCTTCTTCTGTCGATCATCTTGGGAGACTTAATTATTATCCGTGGAACTGGGATTTGAAATCAGGTCCAGTCTGAGTTCAACATGAGAGCTCTTATCTGCTATTCTCGACAAATTACCAAAAAGAGTAAGCGCTTAGTAAATATTGGCTCTATTCTTATCTATCCATCCATCTATCTGTCCATCTATCCATCCATCATCTATATCTATCATCTATATCTATCATCTATATTTATCATCTATCATCTATCATCTATCTATCATCTATCATCTATCTATCATCTATCATCTATCTATCATCTATCATCTATCTATCATCTATCTATCATCTATCATCTATCATCTATCATCTGTCTCTCTAGTATCTATCATCTATCACTTATCTATCATCAATCATTTATCTATCTTTCCATCTATCATCTATCATTTTTCTATCTATCTATATCATATGTAATTTACATATATGTACATGTAGATAAGAGCATATGTAGAAAAGAGCCTATATAGGTAGGATATAGATAAAATAGCTAAGAGACATGTGACTATATACATATACACATATATGTAATTTTATACTCACATATAATTATTTCATCCTTTCAAAAGCCCTTGAAGGCAGGTACTGTTACCATGATTCCCATTTCACAGATGAGCAAAGTAAAGCCCACAGGTATCAGGTGGCTTGCTTCAGAGTCCATGCTCTTAGCCATGAGCTCTGCCGTGAGACTGAGATGTGGTAAAGCGTTAGAGGGCCAAGCACAGTGCCTGGGGGCCGTTATCACAGGAGGCTCTGAAGAGACCCTAGATAGGCAGCCAAGGGGGTTCCTCCACGTGATGCTTTTTAACTGACCTTCTGCAGGGTGGGGGCGTGGAGCTGGGTTATCTCATGGTGGCCTTTCAACCTCTCGGAGAGCTGGGGTCAGGGCTGGGGCAGCAGGCCTGCCGAAAGCTGGTGGGCTGGGCAGCATGGACCCTGTCAACGTGAGACAGCCCAGGAGGGCTGCAGGGGGCGGGGGCGGGATGGAGGGGCGGGTGCTCTGCAGTCCACGATGTAGCCTGGAGAACACACTGAGGGCAGAGGGGCAAAGGGAGGCCAACGCTGCCCCCTCCCACCTTCTCCACCCAGCAGCTCTTAAAGGTGTTAACGTTAATACTTGATTCTGTAACTTCGAAGAGTGGTCATGAAAAAGAAGGGAAAATGAGAAATGCGGAGGGGTGTAACATCCTGTCACCCCGAGCTAATCAACAGTAATTGCTGGTGCATGCATGACTTTCCTCACCGTTCTCCTTAATCCAGATAATAAATATACACATAGGATTTTCCCCCTTTGGCAAAAATTAGATCACATCGCATCATTGTTCTGCAATGGACATTTTTCACTGATATGCCCTGGACACATTTTCAAGGTAAAATTTGTGGGTCCACCTCATTCTTGTTAAGAGGTGCATAATACTCCCCGCTGTGGATGGGCCATCACTGCCCCTTAGCCATCTCCCTACCAATGGCCACACAGGCCACGACAGTTTTTTTGCTGTTATAAAGTGTTCCACAATCAAATGTTTGCCTCTGTTCTTTGAGTGCTTACTGTTACTTTTGTTTTATTGGGATAGAGTTCCAGAAGCAGGTCAAAGGCCACACAATTTTGAGAGTTTAATTCTTTTATTTAATTTTTTTAAATGGATATTTTTTTTTTCAATTTTATTTTATTGGTTTCAAGTTTACCGTACATCGGTTCGACTTTTAGATTTTATTCGATTTCTTTCAAAAAAGTTTAGAAATTCACACTCCGTCTAACGATTCACCAAAGTGTCCATTTTCACACAGGCAGAGTGTTTTGTGTGTGTGTGTGTGTGTGTGTGTGTGTGTGTGTGTGTGTGTGAGAATATAAATGAGAATATGAAAGATCAATGAATCCAGTAGACGAAAACTGCCGGCCTTCCTTTTTATATTTAAGGCACCTGTGGAATATACAGTTGGACGAAAAGTTTTCACCATGTTTTAAAGGAAGAAGGAAGTAAAAATCATGGTATTTCCATTAAACGATCACCTCCTTTCGCGACGAGAAGACTGAGGGTTGGATGGGTGCACCTGGGACAGCGGGACCAGAAAGGGGGGCAGCCTGGGGGGGGCTCCGGTGCACGTTGCAGTTAACGGGCAGGAAGGTCAGAGGGCAGGATGAGGTGCCCAGGACCAGAGGGATGAGAATCGTTACGTGGAGCAGACACTGCTGGCTCTGCGGGCAGGTCCCTGGGATTCTATGACCCTGCCTGTGTCCCTGTCCCCAGACGTCGGTGCTAGCATGCACCTTGTGGTCTGAATCTACAGCTCTCTAGAGGAGATGGCCCACGGGCATTGGGGTCGCTCTGCCCTCACTGGCAGAGAAGTAGAAGTATCTGGGACTTTGTGTTCTTCAGAAATGGCCCTTAGGCAGTGACTGATTGGTCCCCTGCTTGGAGTGGGGACAAATTCAGAGGCCCCAGAGCACCCTGCAGGGTCAGGCTGGGACTTTGAAACCACATCCTTGCTGGCTCTCCTCATCTTTCCTGTCCTGCCTCCCCTCTGTCTTACAGATTTCTCCCGTGAGAGGATAAATCATTGCTGTCACATATCCTGCTCACAGCCTTGTAGGCGTTTACGTTTCCAAAAAAGTGGAGATTAATAAAATTATCACAGTCACACGATGGTATATCAAGGATAACTTTTTTTCCCCCAGAAGAATATAAAGGACTCTTAACTTTGCGTTGAAGAAACAGGGTCGGTGGTAGTTAGGGAGGCCTTTTATTTTGAATTTCCTTCTCTATTGTACTGATATTCTTAAAAATAAAGAGAGCGTCAGGAAGTAAAAAATAAGTTTCGATAGGGGTTGCTCAGGCGAGGATACAGGGCCTGGCCCATGGTAAGTATTCTAAGTATTCTAAGAAATGCTGTTTACTCGTTTCATCTTTGCAACGACTCTGAGGGAGCTACTATCATCATCCTCATTTCAAAGACACAGAGAGGTTCAGTAACTTGCTCAAGGTCACGCAGCTGCCAAGTGGTGGGTCTGGGATTTGAATCCTGGAAGACTGGCTCTAGAGTCCATGCTCTTAACCACGAATAATGCTGATGGTTTAACAACATTGATTTTGAGGGCACATACTACAGAAGGTACTAGGCGTCCACTCCATGAAGCCTCACTCATCTACACGATAGACTGAAGACATAATAGACAGAAAATTCCAGGGCTCAGGACCCAGTCTTTGGTTCCGAAGCTGATGAACAGCGCGATCTGAACCTCGGGGAAGTGATGACCTAGCCTAGCCCATCAGAAGGGCCTTGGGCTCTAGGTCCAAGCCTCCAGGCTTGCCACCGGAAGTCCCTGAATTAAATCCAGAATGGCTTTGGAGCTCAGGGCCAGGACGAATCACCAGCATGGCCAGGTGATGTCGCTTCGTGGACGACCAGCCAACGCACAGCCATGGTGGGCCCTGGGACAGGGGTTGTTGGACTCGATGCTTCTCCCCCCGGGCCTGGCTGTTCAAAAGCTGGACCTAGAATTTCACCTGGGAACCTCCCAAGCTGGCTCAGCACCGAGCCCTCGTAGGCTGCCTCTTCATTGGAACTAGAATCTGTAACCTCCTTGCCTGGCTCTGAGCACGACTGAATGTCAGAGGCTGCGCCCTGAGCTAGACCCTCAGCTGGGTTTTGAAAGACATTTACTGCATTTCTAATATGTCTCATCAATTACTTTTGTAAAAAGAGAACTTCTCAAATTCCAGCTTTCTCCAAGATGGCTAATGACATGCTTGATGAATTGGAGATCACCACCCACATTCCAATTTCGTTCAAGTCAAATTGATTGGAATTTCCCTCAAAGTTCTCAGGCAAGACCCCCAACATCAGCCAAGTCCTCCGACATCCTCCTGGGGTCAGGCATCAGAAGAGGAATTGGGTGGTGTCTTATGTGGTTTCTCAAACTGTGGCCCCGGGACCAGGAGCATCAGCACCACCTGGAAGGTGGTCAGACATGCGGAGTCCCAGGCCCCATCTGGACCTCCCGATTCAGACTCTACATGTTAACAAGACGCCGGAAGCAGGACAGGAAGATCAACGTCAAGCAAGGTGGTCCCATCTCGGTCACGGCAGCACCTGCTGCAGCTCTGCCTCCTGAGTCTTACCCAGATGGAAGACGTTTAGAAGTGAGGGTCACGGAGGTGAGGGAGGAGAGGCAGGTGGAGCAGAAAGATGGCTCAGAGGCAAACCATCTTTGGAGAAGGCCTGGAGGGCTGGGAAAGGTGGGCGAGAGGCAGATGGTATCGGCGTAGCTGATCGATGAGCTTGGTGCTTGGGATGGCCTTGGGAGACGGATGAGAGAAGGGACCGAGTGATGGATGAGCTGGGGTAGGGAGGCTGCTTGACAGCTGCAAGGAGCAAAGGGCTCAAGGTTCAAGAGTCCGCTGTGGGTGGCAGCAAACCCCAAGAGCCATGAGCAAGAAGGCACGCCTCTTTCTGCAGCGGGCTTCACGACAGCTTACGTATCCATTATCTTTCTTTCAAAGAAATTTTTTTAAGTGTGCACCTCGGTGGCATCAAAATTAGTCACACTGTTGTGCAGCCATCATCACCATTCATCTTCGGGCCTTTTTCATCTTGCAAAACAAACTCCGTACCCATTAAACGCTAGCTCCCCATTCTCCACTTTCCCTAGCTTCCACCTTTCTACTGCTATCTCTGAATAGGACCACTCTATGAACCTCATGAGTGGAATCAGACAGCATCTGTCCGTCCATTATCTCTTTCCAGCTTCGCGACTGCCTCCCGAAATAGATGAAGCAGGAAATGTTAGTCCCCAAATGGAGACGGGGCAAGTGACGGGGGTGAAATGACTTACCAGGTGGAAGAGAGAGGAATCCTCTCAGAGATCAAGGTCCACACTCTGAAGGGAATGAATGACTGTAGCTTCCAAATATCCCAGCACCTGCCTTGGTACCTGTCGTATAAAAGATGCTCGAGTGTTTGCCCAGTGAATAAACTGTGGACTATTTTCATCTTATTTTGAACTATTGAGAAGAGTGAGTTTGCTAAGGGAAGAAGGGGAATCCAACCGAAGGAAGCTTTGGTAATAGAAACCTAGCAGCGTTAGTAAAAATGAGTTCACTGTGAATTCGGAGGGCGTGCTTGGATTTGGCGAGGTCTCACATCCTTGTTGCCAGGTACCGAGGCTGTATCTGTGCAGGCATCAAGTTGGTGGCAGGATTAAATGTGCCTCGATTGTGTGGCAACCTCATGTTTGCCTCTTAAAGTAGAAACCCTGTCCTTTAGAGAAGGCACTTGATCCTTTTCTTTATTCATTGTGTTTATTCCTTTGTTTATTCCATTTAATATACTTCTCATCTCAGATAATGTGTTCTCCATTTCAGACTGGTTCCCTTTTATAATTTCCATTTCCATTTTTATGTTTTTTTTTAATCTCTTTGTGGGAGTTCCCTACTCATATATGGAATCTAAGGAATAAAAAGAACAAACTAATCAAGAAGACTCACGAAAAAAGTAAATAAAAAATAGAGTAGAAACTCTGAAATGCACTCATTCTCTCTAAGACTGTCACTTGAGGGCTTTCTGCTGTGTTCTGGTTAATTAGAACACTGGACATTTATTAATCACCAATCATATACTGGTCTTTAAAAACAGGGACCATGTTTAATTTCTTCCTTCCTATTTGTAAAAGCTTAAATTTATTTAATAACAGTGTTTCCCCCTATTCCCCCGAGACCAGGGGTTGACGATTTTTTTTTCTGTGAAGGGTCAGATAGTAAATATTTTACACTTTGAGGGCCCAACAGTCACTATGGTAATTGTTCAACACTGCTTGCATAGTGTGAAAGTGGCCACAGACAAGATGTAGATGAATGAGCTTGGCCGGTTCCCATAAAACTTTATTTGCAGAGACAGGTGGCGGGCCAGATCTGGGCCACAAGCCGCAGTTTGCTGACTCCTGAGCTAGGCCATGAACTCTGCTGTGTTGGTCTCTGGATCTCTGGGGACCTGGAACCAAGAAGCTGTTCCGATCTTTGGAGCATTCTAGAACGGCTAACTAGTTGCCCCGGAAACAGCCCAGCATGAAGGACTGCAGGGCACGCTGTCACTCTCAGATCTAGCCTGCATCTCTTTGGGGAGGCTGACCGGTGGGGACTTGGCAAGGGCTCCCTTTTCTCTCCGACTTCCGGCGATGCTCAGCTATCGGAAGGTGGGGGATGGAGGTGAGGGCATTTTCCCCGGCCCCCTGCTTGCTGGGCCACTGGACCTGCTGGAGGTTGGCAAGTGTCAAGATCCAGGTGCCGGCAGATTCCATGTCCAGTGAGGACCCACTTCCTGGCCATTGATGAACACCTTCTTGCCGTCTCCTCGCATGGCAGAAGGGACAAGGGAGCTCTCTGGGGTCTCTTTTATAAGAGCCCTAACCCCATTTGTGGGGGCGCCACTCTCATGAACGAATCGGCTCCCAAAGTCCCCGCTGCCAGGGCCATCATGTTCGGGGCTAGGTTTCAGCATATGAATTTGGGGTAGGGACACATTGAGTCTATAGAAGTCCCCTTGCCTCTTTAGGTGTAGGGGGATTAATGGTGTCTGCTCTTGTAAGTCCCAGGGCATTTCATCATCCCTCTTGTTGGTTTCTCTGCTCCATTTCTACACCTCTGGGGAGAGTTTAATGCAGGGACCTTATCCTAATGTGCCATCTGTGTCCTGCTGGGACCCTGAATGTTAGGAGAGTGAAGTGGACAATCCAAGCCCCACACCAAGTGCTTCACACACATCATCTCCTTCATTCCCACCTACGAATTAGGTCAGTCTGGTGGACAGGCTCTCAGATGGTCCCCAAAGCTCCCACATCCTGATATTCATACCCTTGTAAAGCTTCCATTGCTCCCTTCCCCTCCACCTGGGTGTAAATGGGTTGCTTCTATCTAATAGCACATGGCAAAGGGGATGGATGTCACTCACTTCTGTGACACGTTCCATAAGACAGTAACTTCCATCTTGCTAGCAGGCTCTCTCCCTTATAGGCCACATTGGGAGGCCCACGTGGCAAAGAACCAAGGGCAGCCTCCTGCCAACAGTCCTACAACCTGCAAGAAACTGGATCCTGCCAGCACAAGAGCCTGGGGCAGATCCTTCCCCAGTCCAGCCTTCAGATGAGACTGCAGCCGACACCTTGACTGCGGTATGAGAGACCTTGTTCCAGAGAACTCAGCCAGACGATGTACCGATTCCCCCCTGAGCCAGAATAAGCGTGTGCTGTTCTAAGCTGAGTGTGGAGTAATCTAGTAAGAAGCAACAGATAACCACACAGCAAGATAACAACCTCTCTCTTACAGGTGAAGACAGTGAGATTCGGAGAAGTGGGTTGACTTGCCTAAGGGACATGGGTAGGAGTGACCTAGAGCTAACGGTCCCTCCTCTGTGTACACATTTTTCCACCAAGTGGACGCCCTCTCAAGTGTCACTGTCCTTGCCGAATGACTTGCCTCTGAGCTCCTTCCTGCTCTGCCCAGCACCGCCCGGGGAGCAGCGGGAGGCCAGGGTTTGTAAAACAGTGTCCAGCTGTCAGCACTGGCATTTGTCAAAGGAAGTGACTGCTCTTGGGCCCCAACACCGTTCCCAAAGTGGACACTGCTTTTGAAAAGTGCTAACGTACACGCTTGTCAGGCTCAGCCCGGGGGGAGCTGGAGTGGTCAGTCATCTGCTGCTGGGGGGGCAGATAAGGGCGGGGGGAGCCGCTGCAAAGCTGGGCATCTTGTTCCCTTGCCTGACTCTTGCCCACAGCCGGAAGCAGCCACTCTCTCCAAAGCACTCATGGGGTGGGAGGTGGAGGCAGGGGGAACAGAAACCGCCCCTTTTTTAGACCTTCCTATTCTTAGGACCCAGAGCTGGTGAACCAGTGGGTGAACAGACGCTCTCTCTCTAGGGAAAACCAGGGCTGAAGGAACAGAGATGGAAGGCATGTCTGCTCAGCACCGATTGGAGGGTGGAAGGTCTCTTTCGGGGTAGGGTAAGAATGGGAGTGCAGTCCACCAACAGAAAGCAGTGAGGCAAGAATGTAGTGGGAAGTATATACCCTTTGGAAAGGGGACATGTGAGCATCTGGCTGCCTAGTTTAAGAGTGCGGACATTCTCAGACCGCCCTGCCTCACGGACCTGCTTTACATCATTACCATCTGTCTGTTTGCCCTTGTGAAACAGGAATAGATAATTCCAGATAAAGAATGTGCACAGTTGTCTCTAAGGAACAAGAAGGCAGAGACTACTCGTACCCTAGGAGCCAGCGATACAGTAGTAAACGGGACACCATCTCAACTTGAATGAATGGCTTCGACCATGTATTAAAATTCTCAAGGAATTACCAAGTGTCAGGCAAATAGGAAGTATCTGGCTAGACTCAGGAGTGCAGTGGAA
>JAQQSQ010000853.1:5000-12500 GCA_028627145.1 Eidolon dupreanum | reverse complement strand
GACAAACCTTCTAAATTAACTCTCTTTCATAAATTACCCAAACCAAGATGGTGCCATTTGCTCATCCCTGGAGATACCGCCACGACAGACAAATTTTAATCCCAGATATAATTCTCAGAACTTAATAAAATGCATCCAATAAATATGCTTTATTATGAACCCATTACTATCAAACATATATTTCAAAGATCTTTCTCACGTCTATAATTCAAAAAGTCAGACACTTGGAAAATGATGCTTGGGTATCTGTTTATCCGTAACTAGATCTTAACTACCCTTTAAGACAGAGCGAGAATCCTAATAGGTGCCGAAAACGGAGTAACAAACAGTTGTTAAACTCCTGCTAAAACTTCCATTAACAGCCACATCTCCTTTTATTTCTTCTTTAAAACTTCGGTACAGATGTAACCCAAGAGGCCATTTTTTTCTAATTTCACTGTCTGTTGGCAGTCCTCTCCATATGTACTCTGCACTGGTGTGCATTGTATATTCAAGGGCAATTAAGTTGCTAATAGTCAGCTATTTCCAAAGTCGCCTGCTGCCGCCGATGATATATTGTAAAGCATCTGATGCCAGAAACATAACCAGAAAAAAGAAGGTGCTTTTCCTTAACTCTTGTTCATAAAAGAACTCAGCGTGTCTGAAATGAGGATTTTTATTCCGAGTGTTTCGCGTTGAGCCTACTGCGGGTGTCGCTATGCGAACTGGCTTATTATGCACACGGGAAGAGGGAAGAGGCCGACCTATTTTTTTTCCCATTTAGTCGTACCAAATATTCTGCCTCTTTTCTTACAAAATTCCTTCTAAAACATTTAAGGAAGATAAGGTGCTCTCCTTCCCCCTGATAGAAATGTTTTAGCTCATTAAGTCCTTTCTTCCAGAATACTAATTCTGTGCTTGACTTTATTACAGGTAAGAGAATAATTCAAAATTAAAATACAGGAAATGGAGCTCTTCTGAGTCATCACTTAGACCATCTGAGGGGGAAAAAAATATTCTTATCCGACGCCATTTTTTAATAATAAAATGGACACAAACATTTGTTTAAAGTTCTGGTAGTCCAATTTTACCTTTTTCTGAAGGGCATTTAATGTGCAGTGTAAATAATGTGAAGATCTCTAAAGCTGCCTTTTTCAGCAGGTAAGCTTTCCTGAGTTCTCTTTCTGCAGGTAAGTTTTCCTGAGTTCTCTTTCTCTGTTCTTCACTCCAGGCTGGCTGGCTGCCCACCTGTCTCTCCTTCAGACTCGAGGTGTCCCCCTGCTGGCCAGTAGGCACATTGCCACGCTGTCGGACCTGAGACCAGAGCAGGTAAGTCCTGGGTGGGACTTAGCTCAGGTGCTTAATGTCAATACTGTCGAAGTGCAACTTTTCCTTCCTCCTGGTTCTGATATTTGGTCCTTAGGACAAATTTTCTGTGAACGTCTGTCCTTAGACGCAAACAGGGCACTCCAGTGAAGTCAGGTAGGTGGACCAACAAAAGAAGCAAAGGCCAGCCGAGGCTGGCACTGTCACCTACTCCGCCGAGCTGACCCCTGAAGCTCCTGGCATCACATTCCGTGTACACCGCGGGCACCATAGACGCCAAAGGCATCCACTGTCACAGAGTCTGCCATTTTAAACCATTTTAAACCAACAGTTGAAATGTGAGACAAAAGTCTTTTTCCTACAAAGGCATTTCCTGAATCTTCCTACATATGAAGCAGCCCTCCCCCCAACAGCTGAAATGCGCTGACAGGCACGAGCTCTCTGTCCCCCCAAGGCCAGCCCTGATTATGGGGCAGGTCACAAGGGGCCAGACCTTGGCCCACAGCAGGAATGCAGACTGTGGAGAAGATGTCTTTTGTCCTCCAATATTATGCAAATAAGCAAATCAAATTAAGTACCTGAGATTTTTTTTTTTAATTAAGGGTTTTGATTAGACGCAAATCTGTTGTAGTCAGAAGAAGAAGAAATTTTAGTTCAAAACCCCAGATACTCCAGCTATTCTGCAAGGCTTCAATCAAGGCCGAGCTCCCAGGACTGTCGGGTGGGTGGGGACAGGGGACAGGGGCAGGAGCCTGGGGACAGCAGGAGAGAGAGAAGTAGGATACCTTATTTTAAAGTCAAACCTGGCCGCTCAGCCTGTCTCACACGTGAGTGAGTAACATGAAAGCAAACAGCAGGCAATAGTCCATATTTTCCAGAAAGAGGTTTGCTGCGACTCGGAACCAGAACTTGAATGTTGGGGGCCCCTACGGCCCCGGCTTCGACCAGAGGCCAGATAACATAGGGCTGAAGAATGACATGGCTGGGGGGCCATCAGGAGGCACTTGCGCCCTCTACCCCATGCTAAGGGGGCTCGTCCCTGCAGGAGGGGGCAGGTGGAGGCGCTGAGGGAGACGCTTCATTCCAGCCTTCCGCAAAGTAGCCCAAGTAACTCTTTTCAAATGACAAAAGCTGACTCTCATCATGCACCTGCCGTGCACTGTACCAAGCACCACCTCCTCACTTCCAGGAGGGAGAGTTAGCACTCTTAAAGTCGCCCCCCTCCAGAGATGAAGAAATGGAGGTCTAGGGTCAAGTTTAGGTTCAAACCCAGTGCTAGAACACTGCCCGGCCCGGGGTAGGACGTACGAGAAATGTTTGAGTGAGTGAGTGAAGCTGAGGACACAGACTTGAGACACTGATTGGGCAGTGAAAGGTGGTCATTCCAAGGTGAGATGCTCTGGCATAAGAAGAAGAAAGGAGAGCTGGGTCCTCGTCATGGGCTTTGCCCAGCCAGACACCCGCATGGACGAGCCAGCGTGCCCCAATCCCATTTTCTTGCTGTAATCAGAGCTGTGGTTTGGACACTCTTAGCTGGAAGGTGGCATCCTGGATGTCAGCCCAGAGAGTCACACAGATGGCCAGGTGGAGCTAAGCAAATGTTACCAAAAATAGCGTCTCCAGGAAAGTCCAAATCAGAGCTAAGAAAACAATCCAAGGCAAAGTGACCATGGGGAGGAAGGCACAGCGGATCAAGTGCAGAGCCTGCCAAGCTCCCAGCGAATCGGGGGGCGGGTTCATTGTCTCATCTCCCCCACCCCCACTCACCATGGCAGGACAGTGGACGTAAAAACGAAGCATTCTCATCCCATGCAGAAGGGGCATCCATTGATACCATTTCATTCTTTGCCCCCTTCAAAAATACAGCTTCAAACATTGAAGAAATAAAAACAGATGATAAATATACAAAAGGATGTTCAACCTCCCTAATAATCAATTAAAGGCAAATTAAAATAATGAGATACCATTTTTAACTACCAACCTGACAAAGATCAAAAGAACTAATAAAGCCCCGTATCCATTAGGGTGTAGGAAAAATGAGATGCTTTTTATGTTGCTGGTGGGAATACAAAATGGTTCGGCCTCTTGAGATGATAATTTGACAACACATGACACAAGCCATTACGGTATCAACACCTCTGACCGCACAACTGGAAACACACGGTAAAGAAATAGTGGAACCAGGATGTTCATTGCAGTGTTGTTTACAGTAGCAAAAGATGGAAACTCAATATTCAATAATAGAAGAATAGATAAATAAACATGATAGAACATTATGCCGTTTTTAAGGATGAAGAAAGTGTTCGATTTATTTGTGTGGTAAGGCATCAGGAATACTTATGAAACAAACAAAAAGCACTACCAAACAGCACGAATGAAGAGTGTTACCTAAGCAGACGTCTTGTCTATAAAGTACACCACAAACTGCTAACAAAAGTCCTCTCTGGATGAAATGATGAAGAGTGGCTTTCACTTCTCTCTACATTTTCAGATATTTTCTGATAATTTTATAGTCATGTTTCACTTTTGTAATAATCAAATAAACCAATGAAGCTATTTTAATTTTGTAATATATATATATATATATATAGTGAGAGGAGCCACTAGCTGCTTCTAACTTACCAAAATAATTTTTTTAATTAACAGAGGAAATTTAATTATTACTGAAAAAATAAAAATAGAAAAAGAAAAATAAGACTATAAAAGTACATCTTAAAATGAAACAGCAAAGCCACACAAAGAGACATATACATAAGCCAATCACAAACTGGAAATACAAAATAAGACCAGAGGAATAGCACATTAGATCCTGACCTTGACCTGGCCACACTGCATGTGGGAGGGTCTTATCCAGTGACGGTACTGAGGCTGTGTGTCCAGGGACAGGGAAGGACAGAGCCATAGATCACAGCACAGAGAATGCAGACACAGATCCAGGAATTAATGGGAGTTCATAAAAGGTGAAGAGAAAAATTAATTTAGATCTCTACCTATTACTCTGTACCAAAATAAATTCTATAGGCCTTAAAAATTTAAATATAAAAAATACAAGAAGCCCAATGGCTTCACAAACCTTCGAGTTTCTGCAACGAATTCTCTACCTATATTGACTATGTGCCCCCACCCCAACCCTCATGGGGCTGTTGTTGGGGCAAAGTAACAAAACCAGAAGATAATATGAGAATTAAAAGCCCTGAACACATGCCAGAAGTTATTTCTCTAGGAACCTGACCATAAGAGACCCCCATCTGCCCTGGTGGAGGGTAGAGGGTGGTCCCACAGGCGACCCTTCCCTTCCCACCTGCTCCGGTCCTCCCGCACTCAGCACTCACGTGCTAGCCCACTCCCTCCTCACCTGGCCAATCCCACTTCAGCCACCAGCACCCCGTGTAAACATTGCTCCCCTGATCCAGCAAACAGCACACCTGTCTGTTCTCGAGCCAGGGACCAGCGTAGGGGACTAGAGCTCACTGCCCTGGGAGAAGCTCTAGGAAATGGCGGAAAACAGATCAGACACCTCCTATCTTTCCGCTCGGGGGCAGGGGAGTGGGCATCGGGCCCTCAGCAGAGGTGCAGCCTGGCAGGGGTCCCTGGGGCGGGGGTCTGCCACACCTGCGGCTGCCCAGCGGGGTTTCCCCCCGGGGAGGGGGCAGGGAGGGAAGAGCCTCAGTCTCGTCAGCAGGAAGAGACAGGCCCTGGTGGCAGCCAGCCCGCCCAAGGGTGCAGGGAGACGCGCCTGCAGCAACGGCTGCCGAGCTCCTGGTGACACGGGTCTTGTGACGTGCGGGTCAAACGTCAGCCTGTAGGCCCCACAGTCCGCGAGGGGCTGCAGCCCCAGGGCGCGCATGGGCCTCGTCCCACCGCGGACGGCTGGGTCGCCCAGGGCCAGGCGCCAGCGACGCCGCCGCCCCGCAAAGGCTCGTTCAGGGCAGGGCCGCGCCGTCGGTGCCCGCGCCCGGGCCAGCAGCTCTCGCCCGAGCAGCGTCCGGGACCAGCGTGACAGCACGCCAGGACTTCGGGGCAGACACGACCGTTATTCAACCTGGACGGGTCGCCTGTGACCTGCTCGGGGGTCTCCTTCTCAGGAATGCGCTTCTGTGCAAATAGCGCCGCGAGTTGCATGCTGGAGCTCACGGCGCATGCACCTGAGCGAGCGGGGTATTTGCCGGTGACTGTCCTCAGACACCCCTGCGGCAGGCACCGGCCCGCCTCGGACCGTGGGCAGGCCCGGCCCGGCCGAGGGCGAACGGTGGACTTTGCATTTTTAAGGGATGGGCAAAAACACGAAGACGATGCCTCGCACGTAAAAATCGGGTGAAATTCACACTTCGGTGTCGCGGCGCGTGCTCCGGAGCCACAGTGCAGAGCGGGCGGGGTCACGACCCAGCGAAGCCTGGATCGTTGTCCCTCTGGCCCTTTGCAGGCGTCGCCACGCGGCCAGGGCGCCGGGCGGGGCGGCCGAGGCCCCTCGGAAGTGCTGGGTCCCCCCCCAGCTGGAGTAACAGCCCCAGCGGGGTCCAAGGCCCTCGGGCACGGATGCTGCCACCGCTCAGCCCGCCCCGCACGACCCCAGCCCCGGTCCTGCGCGGAGCCTCCGCCCCCAGCGCCCCCAGCTCCAGCTCTGGCCCTGCTCCCGCCCTGCGGCCGCAGGGGTGCGGGAGCTGTAGGGCCCTTTCTGCCCCTCCCTGCGCCACCCCTGTGTCTCCAGGCGACCCGTCTCACTGACCCGGAGACAGACCCTTCCCTCTGCCGAGCCCCTTCCTGCCATCGCGGCCCCTTCGTCGTTCTATGCCACGGACCACGCACCACACAGGAAGCAGCGCGAACACCGCGACCGCACACCGAGCGCTTGCGGGACCCATCCCCCACGAACACGGCTTGGTCTAATCATTTTCCCTGTTTTAACACCATCGGTTTCCCTCCTGATCAGCGCTACCCATCACCAAGCACCTTCAGGTAATTAACATTTTTACATTTTTAATTATGAAATCTTTCCTGAGCTGGCGGGGTGTCAGAGATGAGCAGCGTCAGACAGCGACACAGCGACCGCGCTGGGCTCCGCGGGTCTCGGCTCCGCGGGTCCCTCCGGCCGCAGGAGCGAGCGGGTGGGCGTGGCTCTGGGCCTCCGCAGGTGCCAGCGCCCCTCCCCGAGGCGGCGGGGCAGGGGCACCGAGCGTGGGGCTCACCGTGGGCCTGGCACGCAGTGGCCAGACGTGCCCTACACCCTCAGCTCCCACAGCACACGCGACCTCTGTGAGGGTGCACCAGCTTCAGCTCCCGCTGCCCCACGCGGGGCAGGGAGACTGGAGACCGACCCACCCCCGGGTCACCACCCAAACCCCCACCCCGCCTTAGACGCCACGCCCCGAACGATGCCCTCCCCTCCCCCGCTCTGCCTTTGACTTACATCCCAGCCCCCTCGGCCGGCATTCTGTAGAGCAATTCTATTTAATGCCCCTACGTGTACCAAAAAAGCGTTGGAGTTGTTCCCCGATTCGTACACTTCTGTGGGAGAAGCACGACCCCCTAAAAATGTCGCAGAAGGCCTGGAGACTGGGACCGGGGACAGGGAAGCAGGGCAGTGAGCCGCGTTGCGCTCCTGCTCCGCAGACGGCGCGCTGGCCTCTGTCCCTCTCAAGTCTACCCCGGCTTAGACCGTGGCCGTTCTCACCCTATGGCTGGTCATCACCACCGCCGAGAAGGACAGGAGGAGGGTGCTGTGAGCTCAGACGGGCTTGTCCAAGACCAGGCCGCCCGGAGAGGAGGCCAGGGTCACCCCCAAGCGCCCTCTTCCGTCTACACCCCGCAGCAGAGGACCCTGCGGCCGCCCTGCCTCATCTGTTTCTCGGATCAGTAGAGCACAGGCCGGTGGCGCCCAGGACGCCCCCTCTTACTCGGTTTCCCCCCTTCGCTCCCTCTATTGTATTGCACAGCGGGGGTACCCCTCTCCCACCCCACTCCCAGGGGGCAGGAGGCCACCGGACAGCCACAGGGACCAGTGCATAAAAAAGCCAGTCTAAGAGAAATGAACAGTAGGTTGAGAAATAGCCCCGTTGAAAGAAAAACAGCTTTTCCTCAAGTCAAGTTCTCATGAAATGGGATGTTTCCCCCGACTTCAAAAGTACAGATTGAGCTGCTAGCGAGGTCAGGGTCTAAGGCTAACGGGGTGGCAGTCTGACTTGATAATCTGATGAG
>JAQQSQ010000852.1:0-13631 GCA_028627145.1 Eidolon dupreanum | reverse complement strand
GTGTTTTTAAACTGAACCAGTTGGGATCCTGTTTCGGGAGAAAGCGTTTCTTCAGGTCAGACCTAAATTCTGGGGTGCAGCTGCTTATAAAAATTGTCCAAATATTCAGTTGTATGCATTTCTTCATATGCAGAATGTCCATCTTGATTCATCTTCCTGACACAGGGATTTCTAAGATTTTTTTTTTTTTTGAACGGATGAGAACATTACTCTTTGCCTTGAGATGTTTTAATGAAAGGAACTAAAATGGCGGCACATGTACTCACTGATATCCAATTTGCTTTAGTGGCTTGATACGGCTTTCCATTTGCCTCACCCCTCATGCTGTGGAGTGGAAGCTGTCAGCTTCCCTTTTAGAATGGCCAATTTGCCAAGCTCGTCGATATTCTCCTGTCTCTTCTTTCCCCTTCAGCGTGGTTTCTCAGATTTCATTTTCCAGCCAGTTGGTGGATTGTATTTCTAAGCTTGGATCCCACAGGCTCGGTTGGGATTCTCATCTTTACAGCTGTAACAGCTAACATTTATTGAGTACTTGCCACCTGCCAGCAATTGTTTTAACATCAATGAACTCATTTAATCTTCACAGCAAACCCTATGAAGTGGGGACTGCTATTAGTCCTACTTTACAGATGAGGAAACAGTGGCACAGAGAGGTTAAGTAACTTACCCAAGGCCACACAGTTATAGTAGTCAGAACCCTAAGATGGTCTCTGTGATTCCTGCCCCCTGGTGTGTACATGCCCTATATAATCCTCTCCCCTTGAGTGTAGGCAGGGCCTCGGTTATGTTACATTATAAGGCAAGGGCACAGGGATTCTGCAGATGTAATTAAGGTCTTTAATCAGCTGACTGTGTGTTAATCAAAAGGGAAGTTATCCCGGATGGGCCATCTTAGACTCTCCTGCTGGCCTGGAAGAACAAAGCTGCTGTGATTTCAACAGCTAAGAGGAAATGAATCCTGCCAATAACCACGAGAGCTTGGAACGGGACCCGAGCCTCACGGGAGGCTGTAGCCCTGGCTGACACCTGAGGGTCTCAGGCTGCAGCCCTGGACTGCAGGCTGAGACCCTGAGCAGAGGACCCAGCTCGGGCTGCCCAGACTCCTGAACCACAGAAACTGTGGGATAATAACTGTGTGTTGTTGTAAACTGCTATGTTTGTGGTAATTTGTTACACAGCAGTGAAAACAGAGACAGTTTAGTAGGAAGCCAGACCAGGATACGAACCCCGCAGCCTGACTCTAGAGCTCTCACCCTTAGCCACCTTCCTATTCCTCACTCTAGATCTGAGATCTGGGATCTGGGATGGATGGAGAAGGGGGTAGAGTAGATCGGTCAGAAGACTCAGCTCTTAGGAAGCTCGAGATAACCCATTCTCACCCCACCTACCCAGCAGCCTCTGTGTTTCAGGAACTACATTAGGCATAAAGCAAGCACAAAGGCAGCCACCATGGACCTCGGCATCCAATGGAGAAGAAAGCACTAAACAAGTAACAAAAAAAAATAATAATAATAATTACAATGGGCAAAGGGCTATAAAGGAGAAGTAAAGGTGCTAAGGGAACATGTCACAGGTCCTGGGGAACCCTTGGCCTGTGACAGAGCAGGAGTCAACCAAATAGAGGTGGGGAGAGAGGCAGTAGGAACAGCATGTGCAAAGGCCTGATGGCAGGAAAAAAGCAAGTACAGCAGAGGAACGGGTCCTGCGGGGCCGGAAGGGAAGGAGGGGCCTGAGATGAGACCGAGGAGCAAGGGAGAGTTCAGCTCAGTTGAAATGATGCTGCTCATTATGGCTGATGCTGTCCCTCTCCCAATGGAAGAATTCAATACCAAATTACCCTGGACAATGAAATCCCATTTCGCCGAGCCTCAGCGGCCCAAACTCAAAATGACTGCTTTCTGAGAAAGAAACTGGAAATGCTTCCAAACGCAGCACGGTTTTATAGGCTCACATTGTTATCCTGGCAGCTTAAGATATAAATCTATTGCCTTTTGTTTTTTCTTGAATGTAAAAAACTAAACCCTAAAGAGGTGGTCTGAACATGTGTGGTCAGTGGGCTCGGTGAGGTCAGGGCCACCTGTCGGCACATGTCAGGCTGGAGAGAGGCCCCTAAAGGAAACACGGGGAGAATGAGACCTTTGGGATTAAGCAGGAGGACGCAGTCTCCTGTCTCCAGACCTCAGGCTTAATGGAGGATACTGGGGCCCTGACACATACCCCTCGAGCCCTCTGAGTCACGGGAAAGGGAGCAGCATGTGTCCAGGGGCTCTTAAGAGTCTTGGCAGATGGGGACTTAGAACAGTGTGCCAGGCAGCAGTGAAGGAGGTAAGGGCATGAGACGGGTGACCTCCCACTGTGAGTACTGGCCAGCTGTGTGACCTAAGACAAGTTATAAACCTCTCTGAGTCTTGGCATCATCAGCATCTGTCAAATAGAGTTTCTACCTTATAGCATCGTGATGACTGGAATAACGTATGCAAAGCACCAGAACAGTGCCTGGTGCAAAGTAAGTGTGTAAGGAATGCTAAAAACAACTAAGACTACTGCTACTTTCACTGCCAGCACCATCATCATCATCATCATCTCCCCACCAAGGACAGAATCGACTTTATGCCGAGAAGACACTTTGGCAATAAGTCTTAATCCTCCATAACCCTGAGTTGCAGCTGAAGATACATTAAATACCCAGGAAGAAGAGAATAAGACATCCTTCCCAAATACTTAGAATGTTCCATGCCTGTTGGCAGAGAATTCCTCAAGTCCCAAGACTAAGGAACATTCTGTAATTTTGTCCACCTCCCCGGGACTCTGAACCTGGGCTCACTAAATAATCTATTGACTGGAGTCTGGCTCCCTGATAGGTCTGACTCTAGACAAAGAATGTGCTGATCTGCTGCTGAGAGCATTCCAGTCCTGTGGCAGTTACAGTTCGATTTAAGTTAAAAAAATAGGCATCTTGTTTACTTTTTTAATCACATGGAAAATCAGCCCATTCCTTGGAGAGTGTCCTAGGAAATGCTGCATTTGCATCCACAAATATATTTTGACCAGTCTTTGGGGGCTGCCCAAGCCAGAAATGGCAATTAAGAAAAACATAAAGCATTTGTATATGCTTCCCAAAGGTACAGAAATCTTTCGCATGCATTATTTCACTCGCTCTGCCCCAATCCTATAAAGTATTACACTTCTTCTTGTTTCTCAGGGGTTCGGTGAATGCTGCTTTCAAGGTTAATATGAATAGACAAAAGTTCTGGTCTTTTAAAAAGAAGTTGTTGGTGACATAATTGTAAGAGGGAGTGTTGATTAGAATGAATTGTATAGAAGGTTTTATGAAGTTTTTAAAAAAGCTTTTATTATTAAATAACTATAAAACCTCACCAAAATAGCTCAAACTAACTTGGGAGAAGGCCAGTCATAATTAGTGGAAAACCTGAAATGCAGAATGTTTTTTTAAATGCACTTTTAATACTAGTAAAAAGAAGCCATGACTGACAAAGTGCCTGTGTCTCTCACAAACACACAAGACGTGGTGAATTAGGCTGGTGTTCCTTAAGGTGGGGAGTGGGGGAACAGCCCTACTGTGTGAGCTTGGAGGAGCTGCATGCTTGCACTGGGCCTCAATTTCCTCATCTGAAAAACAAACAAACAAACAAACAAACAAGTCACCAAGGGAAGGGTCAGTGTCATCTCTAAGTACCTCCGGTTCTATAAGACTCGTCTTTTCTAATTATGTTCTCACTATCCATTTGCTTGACAAGCTCTTTCTTCTTGGCGAACTTGGAAGAAATGTTACATATTCTAAATTAGCAGGTTTTACATTAATGAGCTTTTACTGTCTTCCAGGCAGATTTGGAGATGAAAAGGATAGAAAAAGAAATGAGATCGAGAAGCGCCCACGTAGGTTCACACGGTCGACTTCTACTCCCAAGGCATCTGTTTCATGGGAGCCTTTACAGAGATAGTTCAGGTTTTTTGGTTTTTTGGGGTTTTCTTTTTTCTTTTTTTGCTTTTTTTCAGGAAAAAAAAAAAGCATTCTTGAGTTGCCTATTTGACTAACAGTGTACAGTAAAAGGATGACCTGCGGGGGCTTTGAAGAGCACAGAGTCCAGGCTACCCCACAAGAATGACAGGTTGTCCGAAGCCCATCCAAGTTCGCAGAGCACTGGGGCATCGACAAGTTCTCGCCCCAGCGGAAAGTGATTCCAGTGATTTCCAAGGTTTTGTGTGGCAGCTTAGTGACAAGGTTGGGTCCGATAACCACGAAGTTATTATTTGGATACTTTTCTTTGAAAGTTTCAGCCTGTATCAGTATCATAGACGGAGCCATGTCCTTCCCAAATACAAATGTTGTACCCCAACCCAGCAACCCATGACTGTATTTGGAGACAGGACCTTGGAGGAAGTAGTTAAGGTTAAATGAGGTCATATGGGCGGGGTCCTAACGTGATAGGACTTGGTGTCCTTAGAAGAAGAGGAAGAGATACCAGATCTCAATCTTGATCTCCCTCTCCCTTCCCCCAACCCCTCTCTCTCCACTCACACAGAGAAGAGGTCATGTGAGAGCGCAGCTAGAAGGCAACTAGCTGTCTATAAGCCCTGAAGAGAGGCCTCACCAGGTATCAACTCTGCTAGCACCTTGATCTTGTCCAGCCTCCAGAACTTATAAAAGAAATGCCTAGTGTTTAAGCCACCCAGTCTGTGGTATCCCGTCATGGTAGTCCAAGCTGACCAACACACCTGGGAAAAACACAATAACAATACTAGCTAAATACGAGTGTCTGCTAGTACCAGGCACTATGCTGGAGGGTTTTACACACATTATTCCACTGAAGTCTCACACCAGCCATACAAGGTAGGTACTATAATTATCTTCATTTTACGTGAATTATTGGCTTATAAATTTGTTCATTCATTTACTTACTTGACAAACGTGAGGAAAGCACCAATCGTTCATTCATTAGGCAAACATATCCTGAGCGCCAAACTTCTAACTTCCTGTAGAGCGAACCGCTTTGATTCCAAGAAGGCCTATTAAGGGCACCAAAAGCACTGTCCACGTGGCCTGGATGTGATTCTGAGACCACACAGACTTAGTCTCAAAGGCTCAGGGCACCTGCCTCTTTATATGCTTGTCTTCCTTGCTGCCACAACCATTTAATACCTATTGTTTCAAACCATCTCCCTTCTTTTTCTTCACCTGCCAATTATGCATTGACCCCTTTTCAAATCTCAAAATTGAGGTTTGCACATAATAGCTCTGACAATTCCCATAGTAGCGGGGCTGAAACTAAGTGCATCTTAATGAGATTCATAATTGCTCAGTACAATGCTTTTATTCACCACCATTCTGTGATTGAGCTCAGCAATTCATTTACCACCCATCTTCCCTCCAGAAAGGCTCCAGGTTTCACTACTCCCCCCAGACACCGAGAAGCATTGTGTTTCTCTGGAGCTCCATTCATCACAGTCATTTCGCTCATTTGCATTTTTCAGAATGGAGATCAAGTTGGGCTAAACCGAAGGCATTGTTGCTTGATAAACCTCTCATGGCAGTAAATGGAAGCTTTGAGAGGCTGGTGCTTTTCTCATATCCCAAAATAAGATGAACATAATTGAAATTAAACAATCTTTTCTTGATTTTTATAATGCAACTGCAGGCAGTCGAGCTGGTCCGCCAGCATTCAACATTTTTACATCAAGTGCTTTATCTACCACAGGTAGCCCCCAGATCACCACTGTGCATCAGCAACAAAATACTAATAACCAAATAGGCACAGTACTCTACAGTTTACACACAGCTCTCCCATTTCTAGAGGGAGGCATTGCTATTCCCATTTTTAAAGGTGAAGGACCTGATTCCCAGGAGCCTTTGTGACTGAGGCTGAAACTTGAACTTGGGGCTTCTGCCTTTCAGCACTATCTACAGCAGAGGTCATCGGTGGCTGTTCTCCCGGCAACACAGACCCAGCATCTGGACATGGGAGCTCATGTTTTAGTTCCCTGTTGCTGCTGTAACCAATTACCACAAAATCGGTGGCTTGAGACAACACAACTTTATTCTCTTACTGTTCTGGACATCACAGGTCGGAGTCAAGGTGTTGGCAGCTCCTTCCGGAGGCTCTGAGGGAGAATCCATTTCTGTGCCTTTCCCAGCTTCTGGCCCCATCCTCACATCACCCGGACTTCTGCTTCCATCCATCATCCCACCTCCATCACTGGCACTGACTCTGACCCTCTTATCACTCTTGTGATTACACTGGACCTTCCCGGATAATCTGGGATAATCTCCCTTCTTAAAATCCTTCACTTAATTATATCTGCAAAGTCCCTTTTGCCATGTAAGGTGACATATTCACAGGTTCCCAGGCTTATGAACATTATTTTGTGCGGCCATTCTGCCTACCAGAGTTTAGGAAGCAAGTAACTCCAGGTCTTGGGTTAAGGGTAAGGTCAAGGACAGCACCAGACAGGAAGAACAGATGTCAGCTATGGTCCCTTTAACTAACTGGGTTTAGCAGCTCTTGCCTCCCACATTCACCTCTGAGGCTGGCTTGGCTTTGATTACCGTAGGCCTTGATTAAGGTGCCCCCCATCTGGTGGCAGTGGCCTGTGGGATTTCCCAGGATCCCACTGTGTAAAGCTTGAGATCTGAGGTACCACCACCTTCCAAGGTTTGCCCAGGATTTGGAGCTGCTAATTAGCAAGTTAAATTTGAACAACGGAACTGATAAAGACAAGCAGAGTTTCTTAGGCTCAAGAAAGACTGCACCTTATGCACTAATTGGATAACAAATGGCAGCAATTTGCCAGGGGCTGTTTTTGGCAAGGCCTTATCTTAACAAGATACTTATCACTTCTTCCCCCTGATTGAGTTGCACCATAATACCCTGAGGAAAGGAGACTCAATTATCAATTGCAATGACTCTCATTCTCCGGGCTCTTGATTCTTATTTCAAGATTACGTAGGCCTGTATTCTAATAATTTTTTTGCTTTTTAGCAAAGAGATAATCGCAGTGTTATATGCTGTGCTCTGATGAGACAAAAGAACAAACCAAGCAAAAGAAACATAAGCTCATTTTGCCACTTGCTCAAGAAAAATGACACTTTACTCTGAATGGGTAATTTAAGAAAAAAAAAAATCTCAGTTCTTCTAGGTCCTTCTCATTAAAATGGGGACTGGCAAATTAGCCCTCCTGTACTGATCTCGAAGGATCTCAGTGTTGAGGAGAGAGATGAATCAGCCCATTTTTTTGGCACTGGTTAAAGGCATGTTGGAAGAGAAGGCTATTGATTAACATGAGGCTTGGAGATGATCTGCGGATTTCTGTTTCTTAGTCAATCCCTTTCGCCCAGGACTGTGAATAATTGGACTTGGGTGGCTTACGAACTGCCCTAGTGTCTGCCAATTCCTTATGGAAGTCACATTTCTTTTCAGACACCAGTTCATTTATCCTGCAAAATGAGGGAAAACCTACTGAGAGCAAGGCCAAGATTCTAAACTGAGATTAACCGTCCTATGGATGAGAAAGCCCCAATCTAGCGAGTAGGAGGAAGTGGGGGTACCATTTGGGAGCCAGTCTACGTGGTGACAAAATAACCTTCAAGGGACAAGTCCCAAGATGGCCTCTTAATTCCCAAATGTCACTCTAGCATGCAATTTTCCTACAAAATGCAATAAAATTTTCAAGCAGATCCATCAGTCCTGGAATAAAGGTTCTCCAGGAATGACAATTATAGAATTACAAAGAGGCTGGGCTGAGCGGGCTCACTTATTAGCTGAGGGACAGGCTTCCTCTGATTAAAATTTGTCCCCCTGTAAAGATGACCAGTTGTCCCTTGTTACTGGACTTCCAGGTTGCTCTTGAAAAGTGGAACCCAGAATGTTCCAACTGCATAAACCAATGGCTTAGTGTGAGTTTATTAATTCCTTACCCTAGTGATAACAGAGTTTGGGGCTGAGTTAACTCTTTCCTATAATTCTTTCTACTAGTAACTGCTACAGGTCTGTGCGAGGCTGTGGAACCAACACCGACCCAACAGAGGCCCAGTGGCTCTACCTATCATTGTGGCCGACCCTCCCCAACGTGGGCAATCCCCACCCCAGCCTTCCCCAGCTGCCCGTTTGTAGCTTGCTTTCACTGGCTCTGTGCTTCCTGTTATTAGGAAAGAGACCAAAATCATCCTGACTCCTGAGTAAATGCCGATTCTTGGTTGGGACTCCAACAAATGGATGAAAGATGGCCATCCAACGGTGTCTCCAGTGAGCTCCCAGCAAGGACTGGGCTTGAGGAGAAAATTACAGATGGTCACCATGCCTACCTAGGCAGAGAAGAGCTCAAAACAGGAACATCTAAAAGCAGCCTCCCAACTCCTAAACCTACAGAAGTACTTCCTGCAACTTCCCTATCTCAGGCACCATCTCTGGTCTGAGCAATCTTGTTCTGGGTTCAAGGATGCTGTCTAGCTCATGACAGGTCTGAGTGAGTTTCTGGGAGAGGTCAAGAAGTCAGGAAGCAGAGAGAAGCTGCTGGTACATGACACAGGTAGACACATATCCCAACATCCTCGCTCACTTTTACCGCATCCTGCCCACTGGGACAGGGTGGGGAAAGGGGGGGCCGGCTTGAGACCAAGCCTGCATCCTTCACCTAGGTGTGCCTGGAGCAGGCTTCACCCACGTTTAATTCCAGTTGGCCACCTACCGAGGGCAGGCATGGAGCCAGCCCATTTACAGGTTCTCGCAGAGGAGGGGGTACATCTCTAGTTAAGGACCAGTGAACTGAGACTCATAGGAGTTCCAGTCACCTTAGTCAAAGGATCTCTGTGTCAGCCGAGCGGGGGAGAAGTGGCCTGGTCCCTAGAGCCACAGGCTCCCAGGCCAGATGGAATCATGGCTCTGTAACTAATTCCTCGACCAGGCTGAGTGACCCAGCAGGTGTGACCTTCAATGACAACGAAACTGCTCTGTGCCTCAGTTTCCCCACTTATAAAATGGGGAACAATGTGTTTGAAAAGCAACAACCAGTTGCTTGAATGTGAGGGACTGTAAAAGTCAGTGGGCAGAAGAACTTCTCTTACAAGGCAGTTTGTTACTAGGACCCAAGTTGTGACTATACTTTTTTTTTTGAATGGGGGAATTTTTAAAGATGAAAACATAAAGGTAAAAACATAATCTTCGCTGACATAATTTGACTGTGTACTGTGCCAGCTACTGTTCTAGGCACTTGACACAAGTCAACTCATTAAATTTTCATAATCCAAAAAGGTTTAAGAACTGCCGTTATCCTCACTTTACAGATAAAGAAAGTGAAGTGCCCAGAATAGGTAACTGACCCATGGCTAAGTTGCCAGTAAGTATGGATCTGAACTCAGGCAGCCTGATTCCAAGAACTCCCAGTTTTAACTGCTATACTATGCGGCCTGTTTAGCTAAAGTTAAATAAATTATTCCCACTTTCCAGGTGAGGAAACTGAAACCTGAAGAAGTTGAGATACTTGCCCCAGATCTCACCGCGAGGAAGTGGAAGAAGTGGGATTTAAACTCGGGACCCCATTCCCTTCCCAGTTAACTGCATGGCTTGAGATTGGCTGCACCTGGCATTTAAGGTGGTGGAGTGTGTGGGGAGGATTGATGGGGAGGATGACACCTCAAAATGTCATTTGGAGGTAAAGGCTGGAGTGAGGGTGGGAAGCATGGGAGCCTACTCTGGGCTCCTCCTCCCTGTTTTTTGACAAAGTGAGGTCAGGAACAGCCCAACCCATGAAGAGAACAAACTCAAACTGTGGCTGCCCAAGGGAGCCCAGTTCAGCTCTGAATCCTGCAAAGCCACTTCACCCCAGGGACGGGGCATGCAGGAAAGCGGGGCTGCCTTTTAAAGGCATCGCAGTGGCCTTCACTCCCGGGCACCCAAAGTCACATTTTTCTCCCCAAGTTGAGCCAATTTTGAATATGAAACGCACCGAGAAGGACCCAGAGGCTGGCAGTCCATCTAGCCCAGCTTGGTACTCCAGCTCTGAGCCACTGACAAGCACTCCATGCTGCACAAACACAGCATCTGTTTCCCACGTTTTCAAAAAGCAGAAGCGTGCCGAGCTCTGGGAGAGGTAAGGGCCTCTTCTGGGTTCCCTATCCCCCAGATCTACCACCTGTCCCTTGTTATCTGATGCATGGACAGGTGCTGCTTCTCGGAGCCCCCAGAGACTGGGCTGTTCCCCCAGGGACCTTCTCTAGTTAACTCATGCAGACCACCTGGGACTCTGGTAAAATGCAGGTTTGCGTTCAGCAGGCTGGGGGGTTGGGAGGGCCAAGGTTCTGCATTTCTAATGAGCCCCCAGAAGATGCTGAGGATGCTAGTCCCCAAACCTGTCTGAGTGATAAAGCCCAAGTGCTCGAACTGGGCTTCACACTGCAGCTTTTAGAAAACACCGATGCCACAGAAATTCTGATTTAGGAGGTTAAAGGTGTGGTCTGAGCGCTGGGGTTTTTTAAATTTCCTTTTTTTGGTTCTAAAGAAGTGCAGCCAAAGCTGAGAACAGAACCCCTGCTCGAAAAGACGGAGCTGCCTTCGAACAGGGGGAAGATGATCGGCTAGAAGGAGCTCCTCTTCCAAGTGATCTGAACTTCCACTTACTCATTTGTCCCCAGGGGTCATTTGCTTCTTCTGGCTTTTCTTGTGCCTGAATAATAATAACAGCAGCAAACACTTACGGTGGCCTCACTCAGTACTTCATGTGTCTGCATTCACTTAATCCTCACCAGAACCCTATGAGGTACGTGCTAGTATTATCCTCATTTTACAGCAGAGGAAACTGAGGCACAGAGAAGGTAAGACGTTTTCTCAAGTCACTCAGCTGGCAGGTAGGTGGTAGCTCCAGGATTCCAGCTGAGGGTGGCTGGTCCCAGGCCCCGTGCTCTGACCACTTCTAGGCTGTGTGGCCTCAGATTTTCCCCTTTCTCTCAGAACTTTTTCCCAAACACTAGGATAGGTTGTTAGGCCTGGGTCCACGCCAACACTGCGCCTGCTCAGCTCTCCGAGCCAAGCTCGACACTGGCTGGACGTCGTCATATGTAGATACTCCGTAGAGAACATGCTGGAGATGGAAACAGACAGAGCAGTCTCTCCAGTATCCCAAACGACTGCCAGAACTGTGTGTCGGCCTTTGTGGCTTTAAAACTCAGATGTAAGACGAAGAGAAGAAAACATTGCAGCAGGCCATTTTAGGCACCACCAGAGTCTGTCTGGGCATCACATCCCCGTGGAATGTTCCAGATGGGTCAGCTTTGTTCCAGGGATGCCCAACACCAGCCCAGGCTAGGACAAAGCCAAGCAGGCCGTGTTTCCCCGGCACGGTCATGGTCATGGTCATGCAGATCTTGAACGATGGAAGATCAGCTGGAGACTCTGGAGCTGCCGACGTTTCTAGAATTCAGGAGTGACGGAGGAGCTCAGTTTTCATGAACCTTGGTCGGCCTGTTGTAACCACAGGGGCATAGACAGGGGGACCCCAGCAGGAACAACGCTTCAGTCCCTTGCTAGTCAGTGCGTCCTCTCCCCTTTGCTGGTTTTTGACTGAAAGGAAGGGTGGAGCCAGCTGTTCCTCTGTGTACCACCTCTCCTGTGCCTTTGCTCAGTCAGGATGACAAAGGCTATGCACACATATGAGCGCACAGGTATGCACACACTCCCACAGGCACACGCTGAATCCAGGTAAATGGCCCATCTCTACACCCCTGCAACACTGCACTGAACTCACAGAGGACGTCATTTTGTAATGGTCAGTTTCCTGGCCTGACACTCCTATGGGAGCATGAACTGACAGACGGCAAGGATGTCTTTGTCTCAAGAGCCCAGGCAGGCATCTAGCACAATGCTATGCACACAGTAGGCTTTATGGGTTGCATTGTGTCACTCTCTCCCAAATTCATACATTAAAGTCATGGCCCCAGAACCTCGGAACGTGACCTTATTTGGGAATAGGGTTATTACAGATGTAATTAGTTAAGATGACGTCACACTGCGGTAAGATGGGTCCCTAATCCGATGTGACTGGTGTCTGTATTAAAAAAAAAAAAAAGGGGGAGATCTGGACACAGACACACAGTGGGACAACACCACGTGAACACGAAGGCAGACACCGAGGTCGTGCTTCCACAAGCCAAGGAATGGCAAAGGTCACCAGCAAACCACCGAAAGCTAGGTGAGAGGATGCAACAGGTCCTTCCTCAGGGCCCTGAGACAAGACAAACCCTGCCAACGCCCTGATCTTGGCCTTCTGGCCCCCAGAGCTGTGAGACAGTGCACATCTGTTATGGAAGCCGCCCAGGGTGTGGCCCTTCGTCACAGGGGCCCTAGGAAGCGAATGCAGTAGGTGTGCAGTACGTCAGGGAGGAGAAGAGGGTGCAACAGAATTTCCATTCCGTTTCATTCCACGCCTATTTGCTGAGCTCCACCTTGTGCTGCGTGCTGTGGAAAGCCGAGGGAGGAGGGAAGAGAGGAAGGAATTGAAGAAACAGGGCGGAATGAGGGCTAAGCGTCGAGGGACGGGGTCTGGCCTCAGCAGACCCTCTCTCCCACCCAGTTCCTTGAAGTCTCCAGCCCTCCCCTCCCCTGTCACATGCTAGTCTCCAGGAAGAATCTAGGAAGTCAAAGTGTCATTCCTTCCACAGTACTGGCACGTACACTTCCAGAAGGATGTCGTAGGGGGAACATCGGGCCTCAGCCTGGTCGGCCTGGGGCAGAGACTGCGCTCATCACACCAGGGACCTCCTTGGGTCCCAAGGAAACCTCCTGCCTTGATGAGCGGCTGCCTCGGTGCCTCCAGGGGTTCGAAGCTCTGGTCACCTCTTCAGCATGAATGTCCACTAGGGCAGTGACCAGCCATATGCAGCTTGCTAAGCACACGACATAGGGCCAGTCTGACTTGAGATGTGCTGTGTCAAATACGCATCAGATTTCAAGGACTTAGTATAAACAAAAGAAAGAAAAACATCTTAACAATTTTTTATTGATTACATGTAAAAACGATCGTATTTTAGATATACTGGATTAAATAAAATATATTTTTTAAATGGGTTTTACCTGTTTTCTTTTTTACTTTCTAAAAGGTGGCTGCTAGGAAATTTCAAATTACACGTGTGAGTCACATTTTATTGTGAGTAGGCAGCACCGTTTTAGAAGGACATGCTTAAACCTAAGCCTGAGGGGGCTAAAAAACCAGGGAGAACTTCCTGAACGTTTCATCTGAGCTAATTAAAAAAAAAAAGCCAAATTTACTGAGCATCTCCTTATGTGCCTGAAAATTTCTATATATTTTCTAATTTAATCCTTAACTGAACTGTTGGTACTTTATTCCTACTTTACAAACGAGGTTTCCAATGCTGGGAAAGGTTCAACTATTTGCCCCAGATTTCACAGTAATTAGAGGGAGATCGTGGGGCGGGCGGTAGAAATCCTTCTACCCATCAGACCTGCAGGCCAACTTCACCAGAGGGAAGGGATGGAGGGTGGAAGGCAGGAAGGGATGGCCCACCCCTGCCCAGGTCTCTCCTACAGAGAATTTGAGAACAAGCCAGGGCTTTGTTTCAACTCTATCCATTCTGAGCTCCTTAAGTTGTGTAATTTACAAAAAAA
>JAQQSQ010000851.1:0-13633 GCA_028627145.1 Eidolon dupreanum | reverse complement strand
CAGGAGGAAGTGGAATGATTGTAAAAGGGCAATAGGTGGGTTCCTTGTAGTGTTAGCATTGTTCAGTATCTTGACAGTGGTGGACACAGGAACCCACACAGGTTGTAAACTCCCATGGAACTTAATGCAGTAATACAGGCACGCACAAATGAGTACCAGTAAAACTGTAGATTGTATCCATGCCAATATCCTGGTTATTATATTATACTATACTATAGTTTTGCAAAATGTTTCCATTGGGGGAAACTGGGCAAAGTGTACAAGGGATCTCTCTGTGTTATCTATTACAACAGCATGTGAATTTATATTCTCAATAAAAATTTCAATTAAGAGAAAAGGTCCATGATCCCAAGTGTGTAGGTGAAATCAGGCATTGCATTCCTTCACTGGGAATATAAAATGACATACCCTGTCTGGAAGACATGTGACAATGCTATCAAAATTGAGAAACACATATGTACCTTTTGATCCGACAATTCAATATTTAGGTTATTAAATGTACTGAATAATTTATGATGTGTCAAACATTTAGTTACAAGAGAATTTATTTCATCAGGGCTTTTTATAGTTAAAGGTTAGAAATAATTAAACGTGGCATATCCACACTATAAGATTCTATCTAGTCATCAATATAAGCTTTAGGAGTAAAAGTGACCTGGAAAAATAGTCATGATATATGCAATTGTTCCATTTATGTTTATTCAGTTTCTGGTATGTGCCAGGCATTGTTGGGAACTTTGACATGCCCAATAGGGCATGAACCCTGTGCTCAGTAAACTATATAGTCTGACAGACAGTATTCTCCTGGTAAGCAGAGAAAACAAGTGAGAAAGCATTGTACATACCTGTGTGTGTGATTACATATATATACACATACACATGCATACACATATATGTACATGTAATCTAAATTGTGGAAGGACATAACCCAAAATAATGTCAATAATGGTTATTTCTAGAAAGTGGGATTATACATATTTTACTTAATTTTATTTGTTCTGTTTATCTTATACTCTAAATTTCTACTTCAAACAAATTTCACTGGTATTATTTTTAACTATTGGAGGAAAAAAAGCTGGTCCCAAGAGAATGCCTGCCTGCCTGCCTGCCTATCTATCTATCTATCTATCTATCTATCTATCTATCTATTTTGCTTTTCAGTTTCTTTTGATTTCTATTTGGGCACATACAGAGTGAAAATTTTCTAATTCTGAATTAAAAAAAAACAGAAGACCCCCTCCCCTTTCAATTATCAAGATGAATAAAGGCAAACTAACCAAACTGGATTACTTCAGGATACAAAATTGTGCATATTCATAACAATTATACTTCCTCACAAATCCAGGTCTGTAAGCAATTTCTTGGATTGAGCTGGGGTTTCTCTTTCAGGAGGGTTGTACTGTTTGCTTTTGCTAATTTCTTTTTTCTTATCTCAAAAACAATGCAGGTTACAGGGGAAAATTCGATGTTGATGAGCAAAATAAAAACAAAAAACAAAAAAACAAAACTGTAATATCACTCAACTAGACAAAAATAACTATTTAAGCCCAAATATCCTACTTTAATATCTCTATGTACACATCTGCTAGTTCACGTGGTTACACTACGGCTCACACAGCATGTAATGCTTTTTAAACTGTAATTTTTTTTCTTAGCAATACACGCCATTTTCATGACATATTTTAACATTAAATGTTTCTTTAACCAATCTGCTAATGGTTGGATATTCAGTGTCATAAACAGTAGACAATGAACATTCTTTTAACTGAACATTTGAGCATATCTTTTGTTTTGTACTTTAATTATAATCTAGAAGTGAAAGTATCTATTCAAAAGGTATGCACGCTTGAAGGCTTCTGATGTAAGTGGGCCCCAAAAGCCTGCACGGATTTGCATTCCCGACAGTTAGTATGGGAATGAAAGTGATCCAGCTTCTCCATGCTCACTAACGCTACTGACTGACAGTGAGGATTACTTTATTCCTGGATTCTCTAGAATTTCGCTTTTGGGGGGAAAAAATCATTTTACCAGCAGATCAAAATAGAAGAATCATATGGCTCTCAGTTAACTTTGAAATTTTAATTTGTCAATTTTACTTTACTTGCAGAATTTTGTCAGACCCACTAAGGCAAATGAAAGATCATCTCCATAGGACTCTGTATACAATTCAAATATCTTTCCTTAGATAATCATTGTAGATTTACATCTGACATCTCCAAATCTTTAGCCTATAGAGATCAGCCTTTCCACCAAGAACTCTGAGGCTAAGACAGAGGTGGTCTTTTCATTGTAACTACCTCATGGGTAGATGTGGGAGTAATTGTGATGATGCTGACTTCAGCCCAGCACATACTAAATGATCCAAAAATGTTGTTTATTATTAGTGTCCTATTACAGGTAATGTAACTTTAACATGATGTAATGAGAACTTAAATAACAGCTATTTCAATGCTCTTATTTTTACAGGTAAGAAAACTAATTTACTTCAAAGGTAGCCTAGAACTCAGATCTCCTTGATGCCAGCCTGATACTCTTTCTCTAATATATTTTATCTGTTAGTAGGTTTTCTCTGTGCAGAGTGAAGGCTAGAGACAACTTAATTCACACAATTACACCTAATCAGAGCAATCTGCAATTTGAGATTTAAGTCTACATGCTCAAAATATAGTACTTGGTTTATAGATATCTGCCTGGTTAAATAATTCTCTAAAGCAAGTATTTTAAGTTGCAGGCTAAAAGCAAATGGGTTTATATCTACCTCAGAAGATGATGAATGATTGATTATAAATCTCTACTATGATAGAAGGTTTCTGATTGCATTAGACAGAGGGCATGAAGACTAATTAAAAATGCTCATACATTCATCACCGTTGATTGTGCATAATCCATTGCACTACCTTCTCTAAAATGACGGAAGAAACAGATGAATTACCACTGAGAACTCCCAGAGGCTATCTATCTTGATTTCAGGGTAAATGGGCTTTCCCTAATAACTTAAATCACAAACAAAATGTCAGCTCAAAAATCCTAGACCAAATTTTACTATTCTATCTGAGCAGGGGCTGACCAGACTGGGTCATGTAGTTTGTGATCAATAAATAATTACAAATGGATTGATAAATAGGTCTATGGGCATACTTTAGGGATTTTCAAAACTAATTTTCTAGGTGTCTACATAATTGGAAGTCATAATATGTGTTCCAGTGAGCTAAAGGAAACACACCCTTATATGTCACCCAAAACAGCCCGTAAACTGGTTACTTCATATATGCACTTCAGCCCTGTAGTGAGTGGCTAGTACTAACTTCTCCCCACCCCTTTGGGGCTACAATTATCTGACAGTCAACAGCATTGCAATCACCCAGGAAAACATCACCAAGATAAAACACCTACAGGTACTTTCAAACAAGGAAAGATGAGTGGTCCTCACCACTGTCCTCTAATGAAACCTCCACTCACCACACATCACAATGACCAACACATGCCCTGAGCTGTAAAGGGAAGGATAGGAGGAGGCTGTTGGTCAGTCTGTACTCTCTTACTCTTCAGGAAATATTCATCGCCCACTCTACCCCACCCAGAAATTCACTACAACCAACTTCCTCTCTGACCTGATTCGGCAGCTAGAATCCTTACGAAGCTTCAGGATGTAAGGGTGGGGGAATCCGCCATTATGCTGCCTGAAAGTGCCTTACTGCTTAAGGAGCATTTACCTATCTTCCTCCAGGAGGCCCTGCGGCCCCTCCGAATGTCTGCAGGGGGAGTGGGGAAAGAAACGGTATCTGCTCTGTAGATCCTGCACAAGAGAGGGCTTTTGGGGGGAAACTGGCTTAAAACTCAAAATCCTATTGAATGAAGTTATTTGTCATACTAGCTTTTGACCTGCTGCCTGTATAAAACGTCCGATGAATACAAATGGATTAGAAATTACATAATCTACATTCATAGCATGGAGAAGAGTATTGAAATTAATGGTAATTCAACATAACAATTATAAACCTAAGGCAGGAAAGGGAAAATACGATGAGACTCTGAACTTGAAAAGTCATCCTAGTTTAAGCAAGAAAAGGACAAAACTGAGAAGATATAGATCAATCGATAGCAAAATTGTTATGCAGCTGCCCACCCTCTGCTTTTTGAAAAACAATCAAATAGCAGCACTGAATTATGCAATGCCACACATCACACATTCTATGTTCTTTCCATACAAATTACCAGCAAGTGAAATTTACATTTTCCATTTTATAATGTTCTTATACATTCTTAATATATTCCTATGTTGATTATTATTTTTTTTAATCGTGCCTTCTTTACCTCATTCTTTCACTGGGCCCTAGAAATCCCGATTCTGGCTCAGGTCCTGACCTATGGTTATTAATGTAATTTACATAAATATCAGTAGGTCTCCATTTTCTCCTTAACTTATTCAACACATTCTACTCTGCACCAGGTTCTGTGCTAAGTACAAGGAATATAACACGGAACGAATCAAACATGTTCCCTGATCCTATGGAGTTCAGAGTCTATAAAAATGAAGGTTACATATGACGTCAACAATCCTTGTTTACACTTCTCCCTTTTTATTCTGATTCTCATGGCTCTCGCTTCACCGTTTTTGCTTTCATTAATCACCTTTGGCACTCCTGAAACAGTGAGTGTCATATGAAAATTTAATTCTCTAACACAGGGCTTTAGCCAGACTGGTTCACAAGGCAAGAAGAAGGGAAATGCAATAGGAGGAGTCTATAAAAATTAAGGCCTCAAAAAAATGTATAGCAGCACTGTTCTAGATAAACACTAAATGTGAGTAAAGGTTACAGGGGGAAAATGGTCAGGAGGAAGAGAAAGCATAACCAGCTCCTCCTCTTCAAAAATTAGAGCCTGATCCCCTGAAAAAGTCTGGGCTCTGGGTCATGCAATCCTGATTGCTTAATGAAAGTGTATAAATCAACAGATATTATGTCTGAGCACTCCAAATGTCCCTAATTATGACCAAGTAGATGAAGGCCTTAAAAAATCATACTTCACCTTACTGAAAGGGTTGCTGGCACATCATTAATTAAAACACCTCAGCTCCCAACTACATTAGAAACATGATAATTATCTCCATATGAAATTTGCTTTATAACGTGTGAAATGCTTCAAACTCCAGAATGACAACAGAATATAAACAAAGGACCATGCATTAAGGCTCCTGTCCGTCACTGTGCTGCTGCAGCTCAAAGTTAAGAGCGCCCCCTTTGGGAATAATGAGCATTAAACAGTCAGAGGAGAAAACGCAACGATTATCACGATGATCTTTATAATAATATTAACAGCATCTAACTTTTCTGGAGTCATTACCACGTGCTGCGCACTGTACTAAGTGCTTTTTCGCATGCCCCAAGCTCAGAGAGGCTGAGCAACAGCCAAAGATCACCCAGCCGGGACACACCAGAGCAGGGACCTGAACCCAGATCTGTCTGGCTCCCAAGTCCACAGTTACTCCCTCTACCACCACCAAAGAGGTAATGTCAGTAGAGGCGGGGGGGCAGGAAAGAGGAACTGGCAGTTGCAAATATCTTTATTTTCTCAAAGCACGATTTATAAGACTAAAAACTGTTAGAACCACAGAATTTGAATGTCAAACCCCTAGAGAACCCCAAACAGGGTTCCAAAGAATTCCCCTAACAGGTATCAGAAAACCTGCCTTCTCTCTCAGAAGGGCTGGTAAAATTTGAACAAAGAGAAATGGTGAGGCTGTAGCATGAAGAGAAAATGATTCATCAGGAAGGTGCCCATCTGAGGATGTCGGCAGTGGAGCCACAAGCAATCCAACAAACACGCACTGTGTACTTATCGTGTGCCAGTTGCCAAGCTCCCACCCTGGTTACAGTCTCTGGCCTCCATGTGCTGGAGAGGAATCACAAAACCTGAGCGAGGAAGACAGCCTGTGCATGGAGCCTGGGAAAGGGAACCGAGCAGGACTGACAGGATCTCCCCCGGGAACGTTTGCTTCTAGTGCTAGACAGACTCACAAGAAGCCCCCTCCCCATGAGAGCGCCCTCTGCCCATCCCCCAGCCCAGATGTCTTGTGGAAGAACAGAATCAACTTCAAAGTGTTGAATTTTAACTCCTTTTTAATAGTTGAAAACTCAGAATCTTTCTTAGAAGATCTTTTCCTTGAGATGGAAAAATGAGAAGCTATCTTGGTTATCACGCACTAGGGAAAAATTCAGAGCCCCAGACCCCTTCCATTCCTTCCCACCAAGGACAAGAAAGGGCCAGCACTATGTCAAGTTTCAACGTTGCCCTGCCTCATCTCTGAAGAACTCAAAAGTAAAAAACAAGTCATGGCCTAGTGAAGTCAAATAACTCTGGCTTCGAATTCCAGCTCTGTCATCTACTAAGTCTATAACTTTAAGCAAAGTACTTAACCTCTTTTGGCCCCAATTTTCTCAGTTATAAAACATGAATAATAACCACACCATCTTGCTAGTGTCTTGTAGGTATATACATGAGCATGTGCCCTTCACCCTGTTGTAGTGTGTGCCCTGGCCACAGCTCCTGCTAAAGGAAGTTGGTAATAATCCCAATCAATGCTTGAGGGCAGCCTTAGGCAATGATTTTCTACACGAACACACATACGCACATACCATACACCTACTAATCACATGGGATATAATATGACAGGACCAGGGGTGGGTATTAATGCCTAGGCTGGCCATCAACCTGTGACATTGTTTAATCTTAGGAATGATGGTTAATTAACGTAACCATTCTACTTCTCTCAGATATTTGAACTAGGAAGTAAAGCTAGCTGGTAGCAGGCAGGGAAGCAAATAGGTCCCTAGACAGACTAGCAGCTTGAAAAGTAGCTGGGTTAATGGTGAAGGCTCTCGGAATGATGCTCCACACGCCCTCAGCAGAGGCTCCGGAGACTGACAGCGATCCAAATCACTGTCTCATTCCAGCCTCCAGGTGTCCAGGTCCCCTCCTGGGAAAGTCCTATGACCTGGGGTCACAGGAATATATCTCTGTTCTTCGCAACCAGATATTAGGCAGTTATGGTACTTACAGCCACCTGTGAAATAGGCACAAGGGGCAGAGAATCATTCACCAGGCTGCTTTGTAGATGCTCACTGAACAAACGGGAAGGGAGAAAGAACATGATTCATCTGTCAAAGAAAGGCTCAAGATGCCTTTTACGGATGCAGGTTACGAATGGAAATGACTCGGGGAGGGGACGCCCTGTTACAATAAGTAGCATATGATATCTGTAAGAAGTTCCATGAAGTGGAAGGTCCCAGTAAAGTCCAAAAACCCTCATACCTTTGCCACCACTTATAGCCTCCTTTGAGGGGGAAAAATAACTTTAACATTTCTTGAGATTGAAATGAAGATAAATGTTGCTGATTTTGTCTTTGAGATAAATTTTCATTAAGGAACGAAAAAACAAAGCAAATTTTAAGCCCACGCAAAGCAAAAAATCAAAACAACAAAAAAGACTTAAAGCAAAGCCTCCCGGTTCCGCAACCCAAATACATAATTTAGAAAATGACAGTCAAAATAACGAGCTGCATTAATCATGCAGGAGCCATTACATGAAGCCTTTCCCAACACCCACCTCCTCCTAGCCTGGCCTCCAACCTCGTGCCAGCTTTTCAGGAGCACCTTTGGGGTCTCATTCCATTTGTTGTTTATTTTATCATCTGGCTTGCGACCTAATTTGTTCCATTTCATGTGTCTGGTTTAAATATGTGAGTTCTATATTTCAACAGAATGGACAGTGGGTTTCAGCAGACACCCTCGATGTACATTTCATCGCTACCTGCTTCAGTGCCTCTTTCAAATCTTCATATAACACAGCAAATTTGTTTTCTGTATATTTAAAAGAGGCAGCAGACAAGCACTTCTCCATAAATCAAACATGGGGAGGGAGTCAGGGGTCCTCTAACAGGCCAAAGCATAATTTATCTAGATTTACTCTTCATCAGACCACTCCTCAGCTGCGTTTGAAAACTGTTATTGCTGTTAGCTTTACCTTCAGCCACCAAAAGAACCAGGCTCAAAACAGCTGCTGTTTTGACTAAGTATTCACTTCTCACAGAACACTTAAGTGTGAGCAGGAAGCTTCTGATCTTAAGCCACTGGCCTGGGTCCATTCAGTTATGAGAAACACCTGAAATAACAACATTTAGGCTTCTTTTTTGAGCTACGAGGTTTTTATTTTATTCTCTCATGGTATGAGATTCAATGCCTTCCCAGCACTGACCAGCAATAGCTCAAGGTGATAAGCAGTGAATGACAACAAACTTCACTGAGAGATTTTTTGCAGTCTATAAATAAAATCAGAATCCTTGAAGATAGTAAACTTTCTGAGTGTTGAACATCTCAAGGTTATTCACTTCTAAATCTCTCTAGGAAGGACATAAATACAATCAAGAGAAATGTGGTTTAAGATGAACAAAATTTCTTAATGCACAAAAATTCACATTTTAATTGTCAGGACATTATGCTAAAGCATCACAGACCTTTAACTTCTCACCTACTATTTCCCCCACAAAAAGGGCTCGTTTTCCAATAGGGTTTGAAAAGTAAAGTACAGAGGCAAACTGCAAAATACAGCTTCAAGGAAAAGCTAAGATTCTGAATTATTTTTATATGATGAAATTGATCAAATGGACTGAATAGGTTTAATTCCTCATGACACAAAGAAATTTCAAAACATTTATGCAAAAAAAATGCAAATAATATTTTAAGAATTTGGGTAACTTTAAGAGGGTATTTATATCTGTTGGGAGTATGTCCCCAGGCCCTCTTCTCTGCCCCTCAACACCTCCAATTCATGGGTGTCGCCTGGAAGCCATTTTGGCGTTACATGAGCCAGGCTGCCCTGCTTCCATCTTTGCTGACTAGACAGCAAATACAGGCTGAGCCAATCAAATTTTCTCCTCCAGGAATTTAAATCAAAATGGGAAAACGCTAAATGAGTTTCTCTAGTTGCCTCAATAACTGAGACATAAACTCAGGAGGCACAAAGCAGCCCAGTTTAGCTATGTGGAATGAAAGCCAGTTTTGTGAGAGAAACAAAGAAAGAAAATAGAATTGAGTGCTGGGCTAGCATTCCAGTTCCTGATCTGACTGCTCGTGGAAATTGCGTTTCATCTGTCCTGAGGCCAAGTTGAGTCTGAGTTCCTTAAGACACCAGAATCCTTTCAACAAATTTCCCTTTTGACTTAATTTCTCTTAATTTCTACCTATTCCAATCAAATTTGGGGCTAAAGTAGAATAAGCATGGGATGAGGGTTAAGTAAAACTAGAAAGATCCTTCGGCAAGTGAAAATAAGATAATCATCAACAGAATCAGAAAGCTTACTTTGATCAAAAGAGATGGAGCTGACATGCCATTTGAGAATTTGATTCCTATTTCTATCATGTATTGATAATAGCATCTTAGTTTAAAATCAAAGAGCCTCATGTTTCTTTGTGTGAAATGGATAACGCTTCTCTTCCAAGGTCACATTCTGCTGTCTTCTCTGCTCCCAACCACACTGACACACGGCAGCGAGAATCTCTTGCATCTTTCCTTGAGTGTTAGTTTGCTCATGTTAATCTTCTTCTCAGAAGTCTACAGTAGCTTCCAATTGCTTGGAGTGTCAAATTAAAATACTCAATAAAGTGCTACACCCATTAGTTCTGTATTATCTAACCACTGTTTTATGCCTAAATTCAGTCAGTCCTAGAGTCAGATCATCTCATGGTCACAAGACTCTCTCCCTCTCCAAGTTGAAAGCATGGCATTTGCTGGTGCTTCTTCTCAAAAATGAGGAAAGAGAAAAGAGAAGGGATCTCAGAGTCTGGACACCTAGATATCAGCAGTGATTCTTTTATTAACCTTTTTTTTTTTTTTTTAATTCCCATAGGCCTGATTCCTTCTCTATAAAATAAAAATGCTGAGACTTGACCACTGTTTTTTAGCTTTTTTTCCTGCCCCAACACACATAAGAGGTATAGCAAGAACACATAAAAAATTAAATAATGATATAAGAGAACAAGATAAAATATATCAAATTAACTGAGCAGACTACCCAAAATGAGATTGCTACTGGCTTGGCTGGCATCACGGCAGGGGCAGAAATTGAGCTAAGCCGTGGAGGATAGGAAGGGCATGTACTAGGTCATTTAAGCTTTCCCTCATTTGTGTTTGTTGTTGACAAATGGTATTAATAAACCATTGAGACAAACACATGTTAAGAGATTATATTGGAAAGGAAGAAAGAAAATGTTCTAAAAATTTATTACTTACTGAGACAGGTTTCTATAAGGGCAAGGATAGTGCTAAACCCACAGATAAATGGACCTGGTCCACTAGTGTCTAACTACTGAGGCCAGGGACCATATCTGCTTTGCTTACATTGTATTCCAATACCCTAAAAGCACTTAGCTCAATGCTCAATAAATATTTGTTGAAAGAATACATAAATATAACCCCTACCTTTAAGGACTTAACAATTTTTTTAATGGAGAATAAAAGAGTATGTGGTCCTTTCCCTTCAAGATTCCTAATAAACACGGCACCAATTTCACTTACAGGGAGCCCTCCCTGGGATAATAGAAGCAAGAATGTAAACCTCACACAATAACCATTTTATACAATAATTGATCACATCCCAGCATGTTAACCAGTAAACAAATCCGTTACTTGACTCGTTGTCTATGCTGATGCATTAGCTAAGAACGAGCCTTTTAATAACAAAGGATAAGTTATTCCACAATGGTAAGCCGAAGAACTCTCTGAAATATATATTAATTTGCTTCATAATGCCACTGTCTCTTAAGTTATTTTCCCCTCCAACTGCCTCAACCACAGGCGATTATGTCACAGGCACTAGATCCATGCAGTCCAAATGACAGACAGTCCCCTTAAACCAAATGTATTACCATAGCAACAAAGGGACTACATTTGCCGTTCCCTACCTGCCATGGCCCAATCAATTATTTAACATGCCTATACTACAGTGACACTCTATAAATGATCACGTTCATTAGAAGCAAGAGTCAGCTCTGAGAAAACCACAAATGCCAGACAGTTAAATCGATTACAAACCAAACACACACACATCTTGATGGTGATGTTAAAGATCACAGTGCAAACGAAAAGAAAACAAAATGTTAATTTTAAACTTCCACTTCAGAATTATATAAGCATAAAAATCTCCCAGCTCTTATTTCCAAAAAAAAGGAAAACACATACATTGATTGTATACATATAACACATGCTGTCAGAAGTTACTAAAAAACAGGATGATTAGATGAGAAGATTAGAGAGTCTTAAATGAAATTTATCTTAAACTCGTTTTAAGTTTGGTTTTGGATTTAGTTCTGTCCCATTTCCTGGCGTCTCATTAGTAGAATAGTCAGGAATGGAAAGTCAGACACTGAAGGGAATGTACAGAAGCCGCTGGGACCGTCCTCTCTCAGTCTGCTTAAATCTCCACTGACCTCCCACAGGGAGGTTCCCAGAGAACAACGGGACATCCATCTGGTTCCATGAGAACAGAGATTCTTTCACCAAGAAGAACCAAAGACTGAGTTTGGTCGAAGACTCCTGAAATTCACTCTGGAACATACGTCAAAATCTTAAGGCTAATACAACTAAAACCAACAATTTTATCTTAAACCATCTCGTGAATGTAATGGGCTGGGTTGGAGCGGCTGCTGCGCCCTTGTGTCCATAATGACCTGGGACCAGGATCAGCACTGAAGGCTGGAATCAGCACTAGGGCTGGAATGCAGGGTGCATGAGTGGCTTTTCGGCTCACTCTGCTGTACTCCTGTCCCCCGCAGGAAAGAGGAGGAAAGAGAAAACGAGGGTAGCCCTCTGAGAGATTCTAATTTATTTATAATAGGCTATAGTCTGATAATGAAAGCTTCACACAGACAAAAGTTTCTATTTGGTTAAAAATGACTGACATGGTCCAGAAAGGAAAGCTCTAATTTACTAACAAATTAAAAGGCATCTATAAAAGTTTCAAGAACCCATTTTTACACAGAGTTCCTATGATACTGTTCTAGATGTAGCCCTGTCTTTCTGCTTTGCCAAAATCTAGCTTGCCACAAGCTGCAACTATCAAACTTGGATTATAGACAACAGAGACAACTTAATAATTTATGAAAACTATAGTTTTCCAGTACAGTAGTCTTTCCATCACATCTATTAATTTTTATTATTTTAAACACAAGAAAACCTCTTAAAATATTAAGATGTACAATTATTTCACTGTCCACATGGGAGAAAAAAAGCTTTGTGAACATAAAAATATATTAAGTATTCACCTAAAATAACTATTTTCCTCTTAGAATCTATCTTCCCTAAGAAAAGCATAACGGATACTTAAAACGATGTCTAGAGTGGCTTATATACCACAAATTGCTCCTGTAAATGGATGAATTATTAAGTAAAGAAGCTAAGCATTTACAAACACTTCACACAGTGGTATAATTTTATTTATATGCCCACATTAAATAAAAACGTGTGCCTTGGGGATCATTTACACAACTAAATGTCTTGCTGATTACCATATAAAAAAGTTTAAGATGGATAACCTCTCATGTCTGACAGTACACAAGACATGAGTTATGATCTCTATTCTGTTTCTATAATTGAGTGAATGCCTTTAGACATTTGGTCAAATATTTGCCTCTCATTTCCAGTCACTTGACATGCATGCAAATACATATTTACAATATCTTATGGGATCCATAGAGAACAAGTTCTAAGAAAGTCTTTCTGAAGCTTTTAGTCTTTATACTTCTCTAATAATGTTGCTTGACAATAAAAGCAATCCATAAATGACATTTAGAAGCAAAGTGAATTTTCTTTTCCCAGCTGATAAGGACTTCATGGCTGCTGGTCACAGTCCTCACTCTAACTTCTAGCTAGTTGCTGGCACTCTCATTTGTCACAGAAATAAAAAATTAGAATATACTATGTAAAGCTAAACAATAATGTTATGCATGTATGTATTCGCCTTGAATTCTGTTTATAAATTATTCTTACCAATTATAACTTAAAGATTAAACAGAAGTAATATGTACAACAGTATTGTTTTTAATAGTAAAAAATTATAAATTTCAAAATGTCCAACAATAGCAAAGTGATTCCATATAATTATGGACATTCATACAACAAATATTAAAAATGGTGTAAGACAAGAGTAGTCAAAGTAGGTCAATGGAACAGAAGAGAGAGCCCCAGAAGTAGACCTCCACATATACAGTCATAATTTCAACAAATGCACCAAAGCAATCCAATAGGTGAAAAAAATCTTTTTCAATAAATGGTGCTGGAATAACTGGATATCTATATGGAAAACATTAACCTTGATCCCTGCCTCACATCATTCACATAAGCTGACATGCACTGCAGTATAGACACAAACATAAAAACTAAAACCATAAAGGAAAATACAGACTACCACCATGACTTGGGGTGGGAAAAGTTTTCTCAGACAAGTCACAGAAAACAATAAGAAAAATAATAAATATGACTTGTCAAAATTTAGAACTTCTCATTAAAGAACACATCAAAGACTCAACTGAAATGAATAGCAAGTCACAGACTAGAGATAAAAATTAAAAAAAAAAAAAT
>JAQQSQ010000850.1:0-13634 GCA_028627145.1 Eidolon dupreanum | reverse complement strand
GCAAAGACACAAATACACAGTGGGCAGTCCACGTCCCACCTGAGCTGTGGGAGGTACGGAAGAGCAGAGAACGCGCCCCCAAAACGTGACAGCTCTGTCGTCCGTGAGCACTCGTGGGAGAGGAGTGAATTTCCTCGGGTGGCTGAGCTGCTCCGGTCCGTGAAGTAGGCTTTAGGGGCTAAAGACTCCAAAGCCGTAGAAATACACGTGATGGAGACTTAGAGGCTGTAGTCTAATTATGAACTTCAAGCAGCTCACCGACAGAGAGAAGGGGCTGTGATTTGTATTAAATTCTTGGCGCAAAGATGCACAGGTAGCTGTGGGTCACAGAAAGATGCCATGACTTAAATAGAGGTTAAGGGAGGAACTAGGAAGGGAATCTGCTCTGTGGGAACAAGGGGGAAGATCCCTCCAGATTCGAACCTACGTGAGTCTTTTCTTGGTTGACTTTTTCACGTGTTGCGCAGAGTATGGCACCCTGTTTAATCTTTCATAATAGGTGATGATTGTGCTTTTAGAATCAGTCTCTTCCAAAAACATCGAGCAGAAAAGTCATCGGGATGGTCCAGCCTCTTTGTTTCCGGAAGACGGGAACCCATAGTTCTGTGATGGTTCATTCTTGGTAAAATAGTTCCACGACAAACACTGTGCCCGACTTTTAACTTTTGTTGCAAGTGTTCTTACACACAACCAACTTACAAGGCTCTGTTAATTCTACGAAATGAACATTTCAGTGCACGAATCCTAAAGAAGGACCTTAGTCTCAGCTGGTTAAGGATCACCATCTGCCGACTGTCTTTCTAGGTCCCACCTTGTCGTCCTTGTTGTGTCCTCTCTGATGCCCCAGAACAGACTAAGTGTCCTTGGATGGCCAGCTGTTTGCATGGGTGATGACTAGGTTAGCCCCGAAATGTTTTCCCTTATAAGTGATCTGTTTATTTTAGCTGATGCTTCCCCACTTTTGAATTCATGTTCAACAAACCCATCAAAACGTGGTCATCTCGAAGACATGCGCGAATTCCAAGCGTTCAGGGAAAAGAAATAAAAAGATACTAGGGAAACCGAGTTGTACTCACTAACCACGCCCTCTCCTATGTTCCCAGTCCACGGTGTCATCGCCAGTGTCTGCTTGGATGGTGTCCCCATGAGTCTCTGGTCTAGCACAGGGCCTGTCGCAAGGTACGTGCAGAGTGTTACATGAGTCGATGCATCTAGAAAGCAGGACTGAATTATGAAGAAAGAGGAAAACGTGAGGTGCGGGCACTGTGAGGCCCGACTTGATCTAATCACAGCGTTTGCAGGACGAGGAAGATGCCTAGATACACACCTAGACACAGGGAAGTGGCAGAGGAGGCGTCGACTTCACCTAAGAATGGCGACCTTCCCAGGAGGCGTTTACCTGGACCACTTTGCTCTCGGCTCCACTGTAATTCTGGGCTAAGATACAACCACCATTCACACATCAAAATACGAAGGTGTTAAAGATAAAAAGTTCGAGATTTATATGGCGCTATACGGTTTTTATAGTTCTCTATAGCAGCGGTCCCCAAACTTTTTGGCACCAGAGACTGGTGCTCCTGTGAGAATCTAATGCCTGAGGATCTGAGACGGAGCTGAGGCGGTGATGCTGGCGCTGGGGAGCGGCTGCAGATACAGACGAAACTTCGCTCACTTATCCGCCACTCGCCTCCCCGTGTGGCCCAGTTCCTAACAGGCTGCTACTGGTCTGTGGCCCAGAGTTTGGGAACCCTTGCTCTATAGCCATTATTTCACTTGAACTTCTTAAAAAGGATTATTATTCTTTTTCAAGGATGAGGATGCTGAGACCAGGAGGGGTTAAGTGAGAAGCCCAAAACTTTATTGGTGGAGGGGTGGGGAGAGGCAGCTAAGACTGGAACACCGTCTGGTGTTTGTGATGCCTGAGAACATGGGATGTCCCTAGAGGTCTGCGTCCCCACCCTGACTTGTGTGAGAATTGCAAGGCAGCATTTTTATTGAAAAGCTCTAATACTCTTTATGGAAAAAACACTTTAGAAGGGCTTCATAAAGGAAAATTGATGGGGTAATTGTGTCCCTTTCAATGGCCCCAGACATCGGCTGGGCTTGTGGATTGTCTGGGACCCTGGCGACGTGCACAGCGGGGTCTGCGAGCGGCTCTCAGCCATGGGGAGCGTCTGAGTCACTTTCTAGGTGGCCCGTGCCCCACCTGGCACCTCGGGCAGTGCGTCGTTCAGCATTTCAGGGTTCTGCTGTTCCCCATCACGGGCCACCATTCCCCTGGAGACCTGAGATGCAGACTAGACAAGGTCACAAAAGAGCCCGGGTTCATTGCCACTCTCTCGGTCCCTTGACGAGATGTCGCCCAGAAAAGCTACCATTTCCTTCCTATAGCAAACGCCACCAATAGGGATTTCAGTGGGTTGTTTCGTTTTAGTTTTTGATTTGTGAAGACTTCCCTTTCTTATCATCAGCATTCTTATTTCTTCATCAGGACCTCTCTCTAGCAGTAGAACCGTGTGTGACTTTTCCTCCCTTTCTTGATCTTTTCCTGTTTATTCTGGGTTGTTACATAGCAACGGAAACAAAGTGAAACTGTCGGTTGTGCCTGTGGCCAAATTTTAAAATGTACAGAGGGCGTTAGTGAAAAGTTGGAGCGGATCTACGTTGTGTGGGGCCAGAAGTTTACATCATTCCAGGGCTCTCTTTAAGGAAAAGAACAAAGGCCCCGCTTTGGTAAACCTTACAGAAGCATATGTCTCTGCGTGAGCACCCCCATACCCCATCCAGGGCAGGAAAGGGGCTGAGCTGCGGGGGCCCCTGAGCTTGGGTTTCAGGGTGACTCGGGCACTGGTGAACTGACGCCTCCCTCGACCTGCTCTGCTACGACCGACCGCTGTGACCACTTTGCAACTCCTTGTTGGGAAAATGTCTGTGCATACCCTAAGCAAATAAGCAGCTCAGTTTGGACTATTTTTAGTATTTTTAAGGGGCTTATGATACACAACGCTTGTCTTGATGCTCCTGTCCGGAACCTCTAAGGATGACTAAGCATCAGAGGAAGTTATTTCGGATGGTGTATCTTCCTGCAACCTGTTAGCCTATTTGCAGTGAGTAAGATAGGCTGAGGACTGTTACAACATTTAAGAGTTTATTTGAGCAAAAAACTCTCATGGCAGAGGGGGGCGGAACAAGGAAGTTACACCAGCCAAAAACCGTGGGTTGGTTATTCCAAGGTCACTTTTCTTTAAAGGATGGCAGGAGCCTCCGTGGCAGATGACCTCGCCAGTGCCGATCAGGTGATTCCCCACTCACCGGTTTAAGAGTGCAGTTCTGGGAGAGCCGACACTATAATTCAGTCTCAGTTTGGTGACATCGGGCTTAGCATAAGCGACTCCATTTTGGGCCTGTGGTCTTGTTTTCAGCGGCAGACAGTATGGGAGGTTGGTCTGAGCCCATGAACGACACGGACCCTACAGAGCCCCTGCCTGTCCCAGGGCCCATGATGGGGGCCCATGTCTGTGGGAATGGCCAAGGCTTTCTCCTCTCGCTGTGCTCAGTCATCGGCTGGCTGGGCCACCCTCGGACACCTTGGCCTCGGCACAGCTGGTCCTCTGACCAACCCCCACCCCCCCAAGAGACGGCGAGTCCTGAAGGCCCCAGACAGTCATAAGACTTTTTCACCCTCAGTTTCCTCATCTTTAATAACCTTTTCATCGGGTTTTTGAAAGTTTAAATAATAATAATTGTTATGGGCTGAATCCACGTGTTGAAGTCCTAACCCCCGGGACCCCAGAAAGTGACTATATTTGGAGAGAGGGTCTTTAAAGAGGGGACTGGTAAAATGAGGTCATGTGGGCGGGTCCTGATCCCACACGACTGGCGTCCTCGGGAGAGGAGATGAGGACACAGACACACGCGGAGGGACGACCACGTGAGGACACGGGGAGACGGCGGCACCTGCAGGCCAAGCGGAGAGGCCTCAGACGGGGCCAACGCCTTGACCTTGACCTTGACTTCCAGCCTCCGGGGCTGCGAGGAAACACACGTCCGTCGATTCGCCCCCCAGGACGGCATTCTGTTACAGCGGCGCTAGCGAGCTCACACAGACGGCGAAGAATTCCGTTCAGCTGTGTTTTCACCAAAGAGGATCCCCTTCCTCCGACAATTCGAGCGCCACCCAGCTCTCCCAGCTTGTCAGAAACGGCACGCCCGGCCACCTCCGCCGTCGCCGCTGCCCGGGGAGCTGTGTCGCCAGTTCCGAGAAGTAGCTTTGGAACTCGGCTGTTTCCTTCCTGCCGTAGAGCCCAAGGCCAAGCTCAGCCGGCGGGGCTTCTGCAGAGCAGGCCGGTGTCTCCCGGTGCACGAGTGTCATCACTGACCACGACAACAGCTGGGGAAACTGAGGCCCGGGAGCGGCGGAGGCCCTGGGCGCTGTTTTCTGCGGGTGGCTCTGTCAGGGAAGAGGCGAGGGAAAGGGGCGGGCTGGGTGCCAGGAGGGGACAGCTTGGGGGCTGCTTTTTCCTCTGGCCCCTTAGACCAGATTTGAGACCTGGACGCCTTGAGCTGTGGAGGAGGCAGCCGCACTGCCCCTGACGTGAGGGGTGGGGACCAGGGCCCCGCGACACCCCTCACTCCTTCGAGGAACCTCAAATCCTGGCAGAGTGAGGGTGGAAGGAGGGGCCTGCACAGTGACCTCGGGGAGCTCTGGGTGCCCTGGGGGCCGCGTGCTGGCCGGGGTCGGTGTTGTCACACGGGCCACCAGCCCTGCGCCCAGACGCCTGCTGGAGGGCTCCTGGGATGGGGAACAGTGTGCTGAGCACGTGAGGGGCCCCGGGTGGCTCCCGGGAGTGAGTGGTGGGTTTGGAGGTGCTCGGATCAGTCCCTCCGTCAGAGGGCCGTGGTAAGGGGCGGGGCCTTTGCTGTGAGTTTAATTGAATTTCTGCTGCCAACCTGGCGAGGCCTTTGTGTGTCAGGGTGTGTGGACAGGTGGCTTCTGTGCCCCGGCAGGAAGGACAGGCAGGCAGAAGGGACACTTGTGTCAGAAAATCACACACCAACCCCTTTGTCAGGGCAATCCTGGGAACGAGGGGGCAGCCAGCATGACGGGAGGGCGTCCTCCGCTTCTCCAGAGTCACCGGCCCCCTCCCCTCCCCTCCCCCCTCCCCGCCCCAGGAGCAGGAAATTCTCTCCCTCGTTTTTAAATCTCACTTCAAGCTCAAGACCCTCTGTAGCCCACCCAGCTCCTGTGGGATCAGGCAGCCCTGGGATCCAATTCGATGGCTCCTACGCTGCTTCGTGTGGGGGTCGCGGCGGGAATGATGGAAGGGGCGGGAGGGAGAGGACCTTCGAGGGAAGCGGCCGCCTCGCAGAGTGCACGCGGCGCGCCCAGCGCTTTCAGCCTGGTCCGGCTTCCTCCCCACCAGAGGGCCCCCCCCACCCCGTACACCCTGCCTCCTAATTCAATCCCCCTCGCGCCTCAGCTGGCTTATTCTCAGTCACGTGATGGCCAGGGCTGGGTATGAGGTGAAGTGTTCCCTTGAGTTAATAGAAACCCAGACCTGGCTGGCTGGGGGAATAAAGGGGGTACACTTGGGGACCAGCAGGCACGCTGTGGGGCGAATCCTGAACGCAAGCACACGGTACCGAAAGGATTTACTTTTGCAAAATGTGCAAGAGGCTGGATTTCCTCTCTTCTTCCTTCCTGCTGTCCCTGTTCCCTTTTCACCTCCCGGCTCCCTCCCCCACTCGCCGTCTCCTTAGGCACCCTCACACCTGCACACACCCTTGTACTGGCACATACACACCTGTACACACCCTCACACCTGCACACACCCTCACACCTGCACACACCCTCGCACCCGCACACACCCCCACACCTGCACACACCCCCGCACCGGCGCATACACACCTGCACACACTCTCACACCTGTGTGAGCATGAACTCACCTGCACACACTATCACACCTCCACGTGCACACCCGCACACACTCCCATACCTGCATATACACATCTGAACACATCCCCACACCTGCGTGAGCATGGACTCACCTGCACACACTATCACACCTGCACGTGCACACCCGCACACACCCCACACCTGCGTGAGCATGAGCGCACCTGCACACACCCCCACACCTGCACATGTACCCGTTCTCGGGCCCGGGGCTCTGTGCTGGGGAAGACAAGACGGAAACTCTTCAAACTCACACCGCAGGCACGCTTCTAAACACAGGACACGCCTCCCGTCAGCGCTGGGGAGGCGCTGCGTTTCGGAGTGCTTCGCCCTCAGAATCCAGCGAACTGGCAGCACCCGGGGTTGGCGGGAGCACTGGCCGCCGGCTGGGAGGCAGCGCCCGTGGGCGCACCCGAGGGGGCGAGGCCGGAGGAGGGCTGGCCTCGGAGCCCACGGCCCTGCACGCGTCTCTCTCTCTCTCTCTCACACGCACACACACACGCACGCGCGTGCGCGCACACACAGATGGGCTGTGGGAACTGGGCAACCGAGGTGCAGTGGTAGATAGATAATGAGGCACTTTAGAAGCAAAAGCTGGCTAGCCCGCAGCAAAGTGGCATAATGAAATAATTGGATTAGACAAAAATGCCCATGAGTGGGAGAGAATGAGACAGGGCTGGCAGCTTGAATCAGGTCACTCAAAAAGACAGAAGCTAGGGGCTCGGGAGCAGCGGGGGCTCTCGGAGTGGCCGGCTCTGCGGGCTCTGAGGCCAGCTCGGAAAACAGGACGCGTATGACAGGAATTTAAAACCCCTGTAAGATGGGACCCTGAGTAGCAAGCGGAGATGGGTCGGCACCGCCACGGGAGTCCCGGGGGTGGACTGACCACTGCCTGGGCACCGGCCCAGCCCCCAGCACGGGTCCAGCATGCAGGGCCCGGCGCTGCCGGGTGGCCGTCGTTCCCGGTGTGGCTGCGGCGTGAAGCGGGTGCCTGTCAGGCCCTGGGTTTGGTACCAAAACAGAGTCAAGGGTGACAAAGAGCCTGGAAACATGACGGGACAGGAGGCAGAGAGACCAGGGCAGGTGGAGAGACGGGTGTCGCGCATGAGCTGAGACAAATTGGCCAGGGAGTCAGCTGCGAGCAGAGCGAGGGTCCCGGGGACGTCCCTCGCTGAGCGCTGGCCACGTACGTCCCAGCGCGGCTCAGCGTGAGGTTTCCATGGGGTCGGGCACTCAGATGCCGGCCGAGACGCCGTGGGGGACGGCAGCAAAGCGCAGGTGAGCGCGGGCACAGACGCGGCACTGGGAGGAGGAGGACGAGGCGCCGGTTCACAGAGGCGGCGGGGACCCCGGCCTGATTCCGCCAGGCATTTCAACATTTCAAGAGAAACCAGAACCCCCGAATTTCAAGACCAAATCTATGTTTCAGTGTTGAAAAGCTACTCAAAGATTGTTTTAAATTAAATTAAAAAAGTATTGTTACAATATAACGTGTCTGCAGAGGAGGTGGGTAAGTGGCTGGGAGAGCCTGCGGGGACATGTGGGTGGGAGATGGGGGGGCTGCGCCAGGGGCAGCCACCGCTGGGCGGAGTCACGCCAGCCCCCTCCCTGGCCCGAGGCCCTGGGGAGCCTCCGACTCTCGCTTCCAGCCGCCCCTCTTTCTTTTCATTTGTCGTCTTGGGTTTTCTTTTACTGCACCATGAGGTAAAAGTTGTCTTATTGTCTCAGTTTTCTCACTTGTTTGGCTGTAGAACATCCTCAAAAAATGTACTCAGAGAAGATGCCCAGGAAGGAATGCTCTGAGCCTTAGTTGGCTGAGCCTTAGGGAAGCTGAGAGTCAGGGCGGTGCCCGGGGGCTGCCCCGTGCCTCCTGCTTCCCCTGGCCCTTTGTGGGGCGGGGGAGGGGGTGAGGAGAGACCGCACCCTGATGCTTTGCTCTGTGGCACCGACAGTTGTTCTTGGCTTTGACCAATGCAAATAAGTTCTGTTCCTTACTCAGAGTGAAGTAGAAGGCAGGGGACTCTGAGCTTGCCCCCCACCTCCCCCCCCCCCAGTCGATAAGCCGTGAGTGTCACAGGGGCCAAAGCCAGAGTTTAGGAGCAATGCTGTTGGGGGACAGAGACGGAGATGGAATAGTTAGAAGGAAGAGGAGAACAAGGAGAGTCTGGCTTTCAGGAATCAGCAGGGGAGATTTTCACAGGGAAGCAAGCTGTCGGTGTCAAGGGTAGTCGTGGGCACAATGGAAGCCTTTTTCTGGGCTGTTCATTTACCTGGAGAGGAAGGAGGGTACTGGCTATACCTGGTTTACCTACAACTTTCTTTTTGGCCCACATGAAGCGTTCTTACCCTTTGTCTTCTTTTATCTGTTAAACAGGGTGCCAATCTCTTTTCGCTGTCCTAGGATATTTTACCTTTACCCCTCTCTTAGCTGACATGTAGGAGGGACAGTTTCAATCTTTTTTCATCACAAGAACGCATCCTCATCTTCTTAGCACTAGTCTGCCAGCCCACCTGCGTTGATACCTGCTCTGAGGCTGTGTTGGTTTCCTGGGGCCGCTGTAACAAATCATTGCCTCCTTCTTGAAATGCTCTCCTCACTTGGCTGCTGTTTACATCCCATCTCCATGTCTGCTGCTACATAGCATAGAATGTGGTTGCTATGGTGATGAGATACTGAAAGTGGGAAAGGATTTATTACATGCTGTGGCACAGGAGCACATTTCTGGTGCTTTTAAGCTCCATCAGTCAGAATTCTTGGTTAGAAACAAACAAAAGTAACTGGTTATTTCAAACAAAAAGAACAATTCTTAGAAGGTGAAAAGGGCTTATGGAACCAATCAGAACTCAAAAGCACAGGCCTAGAAAAGCAGAAAGAAACCAAAGGAGCACTGGATGGTACAGAAGTGAAGTGAACAGGAAGGGAGGAAGGGAGACAGCAAGTATAAGAAAGAGTTGGAGAATAATAGCTATGGCAAAGATGGATAAGTCTTTTTAAGACAGTTAAGGCATAAGCACATTTATTGACAAAGAGAAAGGAAAAGTTTGAAAAGGAAGAGTTTTTCTGACCATCATGAAATTAAACTAGATATGAATAACAGAAAATATTGGGAAAACCTCAAATATTTGTAAATTAAACAAAAGGCATTTAAATCACCATGATTCAAAAAAGAAGTCACGGGGGATGTTAGAAATTATTTTGAATTGAATGAAAATGAAAACATGACTTATCAAGGTTTGTGGGATGCAGCTAAAGCAGTGCTTAGAGGGGAATTAATAGCATTAAAATGCTTATATTAGAAAAGAAGAAAAGTCTCAAGCAAATAATGTTTGTACTTTCATAAATGTAAATAATTGGGAAAAAAGAATAAATCGATATCAAAACAAGCAGAAAGAAAAAGTAATGAGAAGAGCAGAACAGAAAAAATTGAAAATAGAGAAACTATAGAGAAGAATTGATAAAACCAAACTATGTGTTTTTTTTTTTTGTTTGTTTGTTTTTTACAAGAGACAGAGTAAAGAACAGGTATGTCTATGTGTATGTGTGGTGGGGGTAGGGGGAGGTATCTATGACTAACTGATGAAGAAATATCGACTTACTGTTTTTCCTTGTGAAAGAGTAGGTAGGGAGGTCCCCTGAGAGGTCCATGAAGCTATGGAACTGGTGAGGAGAGAGGTGATGTTTTGACGTATTTTTTGGGGGGGATGGGAGGACTAACTGTATTGGTTTTCTACTGTTATCATGAAAAGTTACTATACACTTAGTGAGTTTTAAAACACAAATTTATTCTCTAAAAGTTCTGGAGATAGATCAAAATGGGTTCTGCTGAGCTAAACTCAAAGTGCCACCAGGGCTGTGTTCTTTCTTGGGGTTCCAGGGAAGAATCTGTTCTCTAGACATTTCCAGCTTTGAGAGACAGCCCACGTCCCTTGGCTCATGGCCCCATCCTCCTTCCCCGAAGCCAGCAGTGTAGCATCTTCCAATCTCTCTCTCTTTCTCCCTGACCCCTGTTTCCATCATTACATCTCCTCCTCGGATTCTGGCCCTCCTGCCTCCCTCTTATTAGGACCCTTGTGATTACTGTGGCCCACAGAATAATTCAGGATAATCTCCCCATCTCTAGTTCCTTAACTTAACCATACCTGCAAAGTCCTTTTTGCCATGTCAAATAGCATATTACAAGTTTCGGGGATTAGGACATGGACGTCTTTGGGGGCTATTATTCTGCCCAACACAGTAGATGGCCAAAAACACATAAGAGAATTGGGAAGAGCATTCAGGTTCAGCGGAAGCTGAAGACCATGAACTGGCTGTGGCCTGAATCTGGGACATTTAGAAATTGAGATAAAAAAAATAGTTAAGTTTGTAGACCGTGGATCTGGGCCAGGGGTGGCATTTTGCTGGAGTGGAAGCAGAAGGACAGGGATACAGGGAGATTTAATAAAATGGTCATTTATTTGCCAAACAGTGGGATTCACGTTGGGTAAGCAGGGGAGAATGCTTACGGGGGGAGGCAATAAATATATCAAATGGTAGTAAAACGCACAATCCAGGGCTTCAGATATGAGAGGCCATGTAAGAAATGGATACTATAGGAAAACATTCTTAACATAGAGAATCTTCTTCACTTCCATTCCAACAAATATAGGTTTATCAGACTCAAAAGCAGAGTTTTTTTGATATCATATCTTTCCCCTAAAGGAATGTATTCAATCTACTCTTAATTCTAATCAGAGGCTTCAGAATAAAAAAAGGAGTCTGCCTTCTGATTTATTACAGCCTCTCCTTGCATCAAATTGCTTTCATCTATCAGATATGATCTTATCACTCAAACATCTTAAGAGAGACACTATGCATTACAGATCAAACGGGTCCACTTTGTTCTGTGTGTTATGGATAATTTTTTAATCTAGAAGAGGAGACATGTTTATCAATAAGCTACAGAATACTTTTCAGAACCAAAGAGGAGGACTTGGTGACTGTTAGCCCTGTGAGTTACGTGCTTAAGGAGTGTGCGGTACAGACAGGAGAAATGGGGTTGGGAAAGTAATTAAGAACATCGGAGAATGGTTCTCTGCAATTTATTTAAGAAACAAGGACTTTTTTCTTTTCCTTACTTTTCTTTTTCATTTTAGGCATAGCAGAGTGGAGCCTGAGTTTGGATCCTGGCAACACTACCTAATTGCTGGTTTCCTTATCTACAATATGTAAATAAATAGCAGAAGTGCCTACCTTCTAGTTTCATTATGAGGACTCTTGAGTTAATCTTTGTAAATTACTTATAACAGTATCTGGCACAGATGCGTTTGTTAAATAAAATATAAGATTGCATCGAACAATGACATTCACTGAAAAAAACTTTGTAAATACATCAGAGAGAACTGCATTGGTTCAAAACCGAGAGCGACCTGTATACTATTTGACTTTACCTGGATGAGAGCTGGTCCATGGTCTTCATTTGAGTTAAACGTTGACGACAATTTTCTCTACCTTTGTCAGTGATGGTGGGTTTATTTCCCCACCATATGCCTTCGGTCACAGAAAGTTGGCCGGTTCAAACAAATACTCTGTGTTGTCGATCACCTTCCACTTTGTGAAAACGGAATCTCTCCGACCCAAAGGCAAGGCAGCAAAGCAAATTAGGTCACTTAAATCTTTTTATACTTTGCAATTAGATATTGTCAAAGCAAGACGAGGCATGTGGCAGCTAGGACCCTGCAGAGCTAGCTGGTCGATGTGACATGATGAGGACATGGCTGCCCCAACACAAATTCTGTCACCACGACTGATCTTGCAGAGGGATGGCAGCCACTGAGCCAAACCTCCACGGCTATCTCACGACTACCGAACTGTGCCCAAGAGCGGCTGCGATTGGTCACCAGAAATTTAAAGGAGAAGTAGTTCTTCAGGCACAGCTCTTGGAACAGGGTTTTGCCCTGTGGTCGAGGCCAAAATGACAGCTCGCTAGAACCTTCAGGACGGCAATAGGGTGGCCTCAGGCGTTTTGGAGGACTCCAGCACTGAGGGTCCCCCCCACCTTCAATTATTTTTAAGTTACTTGAGCAGGTGATTTAACTTCTCTCAATTTCTATTCTCAGTAACTCAAAACACACCCACCTCAAAGGGTTCTGCACACCTTCAGTGAGGGCCACGTCTGGCTTCGCCACATGCCGTGGGTTTTCTTTCTCCTCCACTTCTATTTCTGCCTCCCGGCTGCTCGTTTTCGAAGAAATAAGACGGAGCTACTTCCCCGAAGAGTTCAGGAACTGTCATAGTAGAGTGACAAGTCTGAGCTGTTTCTCTTTTAAAATGTCGTTAACTAAGAAATTAGTCCCGGGTGGCGATAGAGCTGTCTCTTGCCACTCTCGCCCCGGAAGTCGTGTGTAAGAGGCTGGGAGAGGTGGCGGATGCCTGGGGGCCATCAGTGTGACAGAGGCGATGGTGGTGGCTCAGGGATCCAGCCACGGTCTTCGTCAGGTGTTGTTACAAGGTCGGGGGAGTGACTTCCTCAAGACAGGACAGGTACCAGTCCGCAATTTCAGACACAGTTGCAAATTTCCAGGAACTGCAAATCCTTGTGCTCCCTGTCTGCCCCTCTCTGGGGATAAGTCCACTTACACGTCAGAGTCCATGCCCAGAGGTCCCAGTATCGGATGACATTTGTTCTTGTCCTTCCTCCATCCGACCCTGCTCCTCCTCCCCAGTTTCCTCCTCAGTGTTCTTCCTCTCCTGCTCATTACTGGACGCCGGAGTCCCGCGCTGCAGCTTCTGGAGGGCAGTTTGCACGTATTCAAGGGGAGGGAAGAAAAAAAGGCCGCTCGCTACATTTAGAAAGAACTCAGTGGCGCGCACCGCATCCTGGCCTGCTTGGTGACAGCCCTCTCACCCCGTGGTTCCCCATTACGTGACGAAAGCCACATGGGGAGGAGGATCCACTTACGTGGTTCCTGAGCGACCCTGAGTCTGTCCCTCCAGCCCTACCGTTCTGTGAACTCCGGTCCCTTGATGAGACCCAGCTGCCTGCTGACAGCTCCCCTGGGATGTCACGTGTGCCTTAGAAACCGAACTGGCCCAAACCCCCTGCTCCGTTTTAACTGCGCGCCCCCACCCCAACCTGCTTCTCTCCCGGCTCTCCTTTGCTCGAGCCAGCTATGGGACTTACCCTGGATTTCTGTCATGCCCTCGCCCTTCCACAAGCGACGCCTGGTTCCGAAACACACCCGCGTCTCTGCACGTTGCTGACTCCCCCCCACACACACACCCCCGTCCTGCCTCACCTGGGAGCCATCGAAACAGAGCACCTGCTCAGTTCTCGCCTGTTTGGGATCTCACACCAGTGAGCCGTCTTCGGAAACAGACCAGAGCCCATCACTGTGCCACCACAGACCCTCGGGTGGACCCCCTAAGCCTCCTGCCTCCAGCTGGCTACGGAAGTCCCTCGGGCTATGTGCTCACCCGCCTCCCTCCTTTCTTCCTTTCCTGCAATGACCTTTTGTCTGTTCCTCAGACATATCAAGCCCCTTCTCTCCTTAAATCTTTGCACTTGCTGCCCGATCTGCCTAGAAAGCTCTCTGCCCATCGGCCAGGGCCGGCTCCTTCCGGGCCTTCGAATCTCGGCTTAGAGGTCGCGTCTGCGGGGGCTACTTCGGCCCCCAGACCACAATCAGACGCTTCACCCCTCAC
>JAQQSQ010000849.1:0-13635 GCA_028627145.1 Eidolon dupreanum | reverse complement strand
CCCCCTCTGCACTCAGCCCAGAAGGAAGCAGGATGTAACCCAGCAGTTACTGAATCCTAGAGTATTTGTCTCTCCCATTAAACTCACAAGGGCAACAAGTTGTGCTTCCATAATGGCCCCACCTGTTCTGAGGCCTCCTGGGAACGCTGGCCCACGTCCTGCGATTCTCCTAAGCCCTTTAGAAGGAAAATCAGCCAGAGCTCTGTGATGAATGTTAGAATCAACTAGACGTTGCCTTTAGCAACACATATATATGACCTTAAGCCCTGAGTCAATCAGTCCTGAGTTTCTAAACATCCGAGAAACTGGGATCTTTGGAAACTCAAATTTCCCTTCTGATAGTTCCCTCAAGGGGATTCTTTTTTCCAGGCCCTGAGAAGTATCGAGAGGTCCATGAGAGAAGAATGGGCCCTCAAAGCTACCCTGGACTGGGGTGAGTCAGCAGGTCAGACACAGATGCTATGAATTCTAAGCGGGGCCTGTCCTCTGGTCCTGATCTCAGCATCTTTATACATCTCAAAAGCCCATGTGGGCTCAAAGAAGGACAGAATTTAAGGGTATGGATAGCTTCAAAGCAGCCATTTGCCACTTGGTCCCAAGGACCACGACACCTTTTGGGGAACTGGTAGATGTAGGGAGGGTTCTCTCTCTTTTGGGGTCCCCAGGCTGGGCCTCCATATTCCTGGAAACGAAGCCAGGAGCTGGTCTGGAAAAGCACTAGAGGGACGAGTGCCAGGGCCCCCCGCCTTTGGTGTGGCCCGGCTTTGGTGCTGACCCATGTGGATTTTTCCATCACACCTGTAGGTCGCACCTTCACTGGTCAGGAACCTCTCAAGGGGAGAGATAGTGATTAATGTTTTATGGAGGAGCTGCTGGGCATGACTCCTTGTTTTCTTTAGATGTAGAATACAATGAGGACGATGAATGGAATTTGCTGCAAGCTGGCGGCCAGGATAAGGCCATTCTTAGAAGCTGAGGACCTCCAGGTGGTGGTGTTTACTGTCCCTAGTGCTGAAAAGGGGGCACTTTTGGAGGTAGGGAAGGCTTTTGCTTACAGGGCCATCATCCCCAGCCCTTGAGTGATAGTTCGGCCAATGCATTGGGTCCTGGTGTGCCCAGAGGCCACTGGTGAAGAGCACCCAGAAATTTAATGACCTTGTTCTGCTTAGGTGACTCTACCTCATTCCAGTAACATCACATTCTCTGCACATAGGGTTTTGCTTATTTTTCTGTTCTTTCCAGTGTATTGATGAGGAACGAGGTGAGGGCATGATCGACCTTCTGCCACATGGGTCAGTCCGGCCTCACCCGGTTCTTAAATATTAAAATACTTCCATCTGTTCTGAGTTCCTCAAGTGCCCCTCCTCCCTCCTGTCTGGCCTCCGTGGCTACCCTGGCCCTTCTCCAGTCGCCCCTGGACACTCCACAGCCCAGCATTTGAAGGGTAACGGTGTCATCGGCAGGTGGGCCCTGGGGCCTATGTGACATGCCAGTCGTGGGGTAGTTCTGGTCACTGGTGCCCTTGCCTCATGTGGCTGTTATGTATTTTGCACATCATCTCTGAGCAGGAACCAAAGCATTGAACGCGTATATACATGAGAGATGTCCATCCAGTGAGGTCCGAGTTAGAGAAAGTGTGTGTGTGTGTGTGTGTGTGTGTAGAACTTGGCCCTGTAGCACAGTATTCTCGCTCACGGCTCAGCAATGTGCAAAGACAGACTGAGGGCTCTGCCAGTTCCCGCAGCCCAGCCCGGGACCAATTCCTGCCATCTGGTCAAAAGACTGGAGAAATGTCCTCTGCCCACAGCTGTGTTGTTACCAAGATATGTCACCACCAGGTGCTACACCCAGTTCGCCTGAAGCCAGCTCGTCCCCATGTGGAATGGCAGCTTGAGAAGGCTGGCCTGGCTTGTGTTCATTTCGGGAGAGCTGGCATGCATTGTTCCACAAGCTGGTAAATAAGAAAATAGATCTATAATTTGAAGGGAGCAAGCATTGTCTTTTGGGAGAAAAGAATGAAAGGGAGGGAGAAAGAGAGAGAGGCTGAGAGAGATTGAGATGGGTTCTCAATGAATTCAATGACTGAGTCTAAACCGCAAAAAGCACAGCCAAAGAGTGAATGACTATGACACATTCTCCAGGGTTGGGAGTCCCACTCAGGGCAGCCTCAGACATTTTTAGGTGGCCACGATAGCCCTGGCACCTTATTTAACATGAGCTCCATCTTTTTTTAAAACCAGGCTTCTATTTTTTATAATGCAACTTAAACAGATATAAAAAAAAAACTTCTGGCTTTAAGGAATTCAGTTAGGAAACCCAAACAAACTAAACCTATAAGACCAATACAATTTTAATCGTCTGAGTTTAAAGGTGACCGCAGAGGGGGGTGCCCATGTTACGCCAGAGGTTAATACATTTCGAATATCACTTTAGTAGGTGTGTGTGGGGGCAGAGAGAGTGATGTCAAGCCCTTGAAGTAAGAATTGGTGACGTCTGAGCGGACAATGGATGGCACAGGCCATTGCCTGCCAGCGATGACGTGACAAACTCACTACTTTCTGGTTGTTTGTTTGATCTCTAGGGAAACACGCCTTAAACCTAGCTCGAGTTTTCGAACATATGAAGGCACTTAACTCAGACCCACAGAGTGGAAGGCATCTGCTGAACTCCAGGCAGTCGGCGTCAAAAAGCAAGTTGCTGGGGGTCTGGTGGAGGCCTGGCCCCCTTCTGCCTCGCAGAATCGGTCTCTTTGCTTAAATAGATCACACATGAGGTGTTTTTCTTTTTAAATTTTGTTGTTGATTTTCGGATTTTTTGGGGGCAGTGAGAAATTGTTGTTTTTTTTAATTTTTTTTTTTTGCAACGAGAAGTGCACACTTACTTAAATTACGCATTTGTTAAGAATGCTGGCCCCTCCCGTTCTCCTATCTCGTGCTTCCTCTGCTAACATTCCTCGTAAAGTTAGACACGAATTCCACGTTTAAGAAGGTGCGGTGAGAATGAAGCTCGTTTTGCGTCTCCATCACATCGCCGACCGGAGCTGGTTGTGGAGGCGGCCTCTCCCACAGTCGCAGGACACATGGCCCTCTAATTCCAGCAGACCCTCAGCACAGGCCAGCTGCCGAAACACGCATCCGTGACTTCTTATTCTAACATCCTGTGCACCCGGCCGCATTCCTGGGCCTCAGCAGCAAAGACACGGACACACAGGAGCCCCGGAGCCCCGGACACCTGTGTCTTTTGTCTCCTGTCTCGCTTTACCCCTCACCCACTCCTTCCCGCTGCAGACTGGGAGGCGTGTCTCTGCTCCACACCCTGCGAGAGGGTTCATGACTTGATAAAGACGCTGTTAAACTGTTGGTGACATTCCGGGAGTCAGAGATGCCCCCGGATCGTGACCGATGGCCAAGGGGCACCCTCCAACCGAGACGAACTCCAAGAATTTCAGGGGTTGGCAGTGACTTCCTGGGCTGGGAGGAGCAGTGGCATCTGCCTCCAGGAATGTGGAGCTGAGAGACACCAAGCCCAGGAATGCCTCCACGGTGTCCAGTTTCCAGTTCCAGAACATTCTGAGGGCTCCCGGCTCCCCGTCCATTTCTCTCCTCTCTAACTGTGAAGCCGCCACAGGCTGCCTTCAAGTCGATTTTCTGGCGTGAAAATCCTAGAGAGTTAGATTTGAAATGAAGCTCAGCGGCCTGAGACTTACCAACAGGTGCCATTCATCCACGTGCCTGGCTAAGGCCTGAGTGAGTGGACTTAGGTGAGTCACCTGCCCTCTGTGGTCCTCACAGAGTGAGAGCCCCAAGTTCCTGGAGCTGTTGACTGGTTTTCACAGGTGATGAGGCAAGTCTGGAAACCACATTGCCCTCTGGAAGACTAACCATACTAGAGGCTCTGACAGGTCCTGTAATACAAAAACTCACTTATGTAAGCCAGAGTTCACCACACGTGTTTGTCCACAGAACTCTCTTTTGGAAGCCACTTGTATTGCCGTTTCAGAGTTTTGCTTTTCTACAGAACACACACTTGAAATGTTGGCCTGAGCATTATTTCTGAGGGCCCCGAAGCTTTTAGATTCCTCTGTTTAAAACCTCAGAGTAGCTTGGCTTATCAAAGCCATTCCTGAGGGCAGGTGGGAGGGAAGAGGATGAGAGAGAAGGTCTGAGTTCAGAGCGAGGGTGCTGGGGTGCGGGGGAAGGGGGAGGCAGATAGCGTGTGTGTGCGCGCACGCGTGCGTGTGTGTGTGTGTGTGTGTGTGTGTGCACGAGAGAGACAGAGGGGGGAAGTGGGGGAGAGACCTGTTGAGAGAGAGAGACAGCCAGTTTCCGAGAGAGGCAGAAAGATTACAAAGGTTGCGAGACCCAGAAAGAGAGGAGGGGGCTGGGGGGCTGTGTTCAGTCTGGGTGACGGGTGGGGCGACCTTCCTCCTTGCTGTGACTCTACCTCTGGGCGCATCACTGATTAATCCCTGTCCTGCTCTGTCCCGCCACCCCGGGGAGCTTGTCCGGGAGCCAGCGACAGGTGCCTGGTACGCCCAGAGAGGGCCTCCGGGAACGGAGCCTCCGGGAATCATTGACTGGCCCTCCATGGTGCTGGACCCAGCTGGGAACGGTGTCCCTGGCCAACGCCTGGAGCCGTGGGCCAAGGTGGCGTGGGGTGGCGCGGGGGGGTGAGCCCACGCCGGGCCAGATCCTCGTCCGGAGCCTCCAGAAACAGGACGACCTGCGGCGGCCAGGCCGGGCTCGGCCCACAAGGCCACCAGAGCCGCCAGAGCCAGCAGAAGCGGGATGAGCCCTGAGCGGGAGGGCGCGGCCCAGAGCTCCAGGCCAGTCTCTGCCACCTCTCTCCTGTGTGTGGCACCCTGACGAATCCTTTCTCGTTTCTGCACTTCCGTTTCCCTTTCAGTACAATGGGGATGGAATCTGAGAGTCCTGAGAAGCTCCCCCCCACCCCCCGCAGGTCTAGGATTTTGCCCCAAATCTTTTCAAAACCTCGAGCCTTCTCCCCAGGAACTGTCCTTGGGGTCTCACCGCTCACGCACCCTAGCTGATGTCTCGGCAGCTCTGTCCTCATGCCCCCTGGGCTCTGCACTGCTGTGGGGACACTCAGAGGGATGGAGGCCTTGGACTTGTCCCCAGCAGCTGCAGGCTGCCTGGGGAGGTCCGACGCCCCCCACGGCTGGGCTCAGGGCTCAGGGCTCAGGTTTCTCCAGCTCTGGCAGGGGCAGGGCCCGCTGCGCTGGCTGCCTGGGCCTCTTCCGTGCCGCAGGACCCCCGGGACCCGTCTCGCTCAGTTTCCCCACAGCACCGCCCTGGGAGGAAGCCCTCGAGGGGGTCACAGAGGGCTCTCACTGGGGCCAGGCCCTAGGCAACAGCGTTCACACCCCCTCTGCTCTTCCTGCCGGCCCAGAGGGCCCAGCTTGCCTGCCTGCGGGAGGAGGCGGCCTGGGCCGGCCAGCCGGACCCTCACTCCTCACACCAGGGCTCCTTGCTGGAAACAGCATCCGGTTGCCTCAGCCCGACTTTGGGGAAGCCGGAGAGGGCCCTTCCCAGAGCTAAGCACCCCCGGGGAGCCCCTTCCAGAGCCCTCCCCTCCTCCCACTGCCCACTCATCCCCGCGGGCGCTGGTGGCAGGTTCTGGGGCCTCACGGGTTGAGGAGGGCGTTGGGGGGAGGGTCGGTGCGGCTCATTCGCAGGCCAGGCTGAGAAGCTGCCGCCTGTGTGGGTGTCCTGGGACAGCCGTGGGGACCACAGGCGCCTTGGTGTGAGGTTGCTGGGAAGCCCGAGGAGGGCTGGGGGCATCGGGAGTTGATAAAGTGTCCCCTGCCCACTCACCCCTTCCATCACAGAGCTGGGGACCTGAGGACAGAGTGATGGGACCCGCCCTGGGCCCCTGGGGGCTCAGCCTCAGGGCGGGGACTCGTGCTCCTTCAGCTGCCCGGGTCTGCTCTGGCCTCACCTGCGGTGGCCTTTTCCTGGGGCCATTTCTTGTCCTGGCCTTCCCCTCGCCCTGCGGGGCGGTCCTGACTCACCCCTGCGAAGGCCTTTACAGCCGCCAGACCGGCCCTGGGCCCAGTCGGCACCCAAGGCGTGATTGCCAGGCCTCTGTCGCCCTCACAGCTGCCGGCCCTGCACCCCACTGGTCACAGGGTGGGGGGAGGGAGACACTCACTGAACAACGAGGAGGGAGGAAAGGGGCGTCCGGGGGCCCCAGGCTCTGCAGGCTGGACCTCGAGGGGCGGCCAGGGGCGCTGTTTCCCTAAGTGCACATGGAGGGAGCACGAGGAGGATAGAGAAGTGGGGAGCACCGGCCGAAGGCACTGCTGGGGAGGAGGCCAGCCTGGGGTGCTCCGAGCAGGCCCCTTAGACCCAAGGCTCTTTGTGCCTGGGAATTCCAAGAGGGATCTGGGCTTCGGAGATCGGGGAACCCGGGCTGAGGTGAGAAGGGTGGAAGCCTCCGCGTGGTCAGTGAAGGGACAAGGGGAACCCCATTTGCGATGGCCCTGCCATGCGTGGCACTGGGCAGGAACTCCATGCATGCTGTCGTGTTTGACACTCATCCATGAGCTGAGAGAGATTCCCACGTCCATCCATCCGAGATATACTTACCGAGCTCCGACTATGTGTCCGGCAGTGTTCTGGGCACTGGGCAGTGAACAAAACGGACAGTGCTGGCCCTTCGTAAGTGAAGAAACCATAAATCTGAGAGGTCAGGCGACCGGTTCAAAGTTACACGCTAGCAAGGGCGGAGAGGAGTCAGAGCTGCGGTCTGGGCCCGAGTTCTTTCCTTTTCTCCACACTGGCTGGAAGAAAAGGCCACGGTGTGGTGAAGTCAAGGAGATGTCCAGCTGCCTTGCCCCGTGAGTGAGGGTACGTCAACTCCCCCCTCGGGGATCCCCTCTCTCAACCTCCTCAGTCGACTTTGAGGGGCGTGGCTCCTGGGGGCAACAACAGCTACCAATGTTTAAGCAAGTTCTCTGCACAGGGCCCTGCAGTGTCCATGGGGGTGTGTGTGTGTGTGTGTGTGAAGATTCCTGAGCAGGGGAGGGGCAGAGCGGAGCACCCCTGAACTTCGCTTGCCCTGGGCCCCTCCTCATTTTCCAGGACCTCTGGTTTTCTGGTTATCAGGGGAAGCAGCTGAAGCTTTGGACAAACAGTAGGGGCAGGCAGGGACACAGGGACATATGGTTTATAAATAAGGGGGCTGGGAGGGGCTGAGCCGGTTCTGGTGGGGAGGGCGAGCTGTAGGGAGAGGCCAGGAGAAGGCCGTGGGCGACATCCAGCCCCTCCTTGTACTCGCCACCTCCTCCCACCCTAAGGGCACCCCCATCACATCAGAACTGAGCCCCAGCACCCCCGTGCCCAGCCCAGAGGGGTCAGTGATTCAGGCTCAGCCCTGTTGTCTTCACTGTACCAGGCCACCCAGTGTGCAGACAAAGGCGCACGGTCATCACTGTGAGGTGCCCAGGGAATGCAGGGGTGGCAGCTGGGTGGGTAGATGGGATAGGGAGGAGGGGAGGGAGGGGAGGTGATTTGTCTGGGGAAGGGAGAGCAGGTGCGGGATATCTGTATCTCACCTGGAACAAATGTGACAGCTTCGTTTCCTGCTTTTCCCAGTACACTTCCATTTTTTTTTTTATCACATTATAAATGAACGTAATATACAATAATACATGGTGCTTGGTAGAATGGTTTAGAATCTGAAATCGGACTGCCAGGGTGAGAACCTGGGGTCTTATATCAGCTGTGAGATCTCCAACAAACCACTGGTGCCTCAGTTTCCTCATCTGTGAAATGGGGACATACCTCATAAAGCTGCTGTGAGGAATAAATGAGCTCACGTGTGTACTGTGCTTATTAAAGGGTCTGACACATGCCAAGCTCTACATCAGTATTAATTTTTAAAGAGGTAAATGATAAAGTTTAATAATATAATAAACACGCACAAGCCCATCACTCATCCACAGAACTAGAGCGTTTCCCGCAATTTGTATCTAGCTATATGCACCTCCCCTGTTCCCCAAAGAACCTTACAGGTGCCTGCTACCCTGAGTTTTGTTTATCATTCCTTGGCTAAAAAAAGAGAGGTTTTTATCATGCAGCGTATCTACCTAATCAATCTATTGCTTAATAGTCTTCTTTTGAGCTCTGTAAGGATGGTGGCATATTGTAGATGGTTTTCTGGGGTGTTCCCACCATCTTTAGTTCCTGAGATTCATCCATGTTGTCGTCCATCATGGGGAGCTTGCCACGGCTGGATCCCCTCGGCCACTCTTGTCCTCTCTTGACCACTGGCTCAGGCTCCGCTGCAGCCAGGGAGAGCTTTGTGCCTCACGAAGCCCACCCCCCGTCCTGCCCCAGCCTCGAAGCCCCCTGGTCTCTGCTTCCTGCACTCCCCCAGCCCCTCCTCAGCCCCCAGCCCTGACTCTGTCCCCACCTGCATCCATGGCCACTTTTCATAGGCATAGTCCCTTCCCCTGTTGCTCTGGGAAGAGTGGCTGGCCAGGTAGCATCCTCGCTTTGCTTCTGACTGGCTGTGTGACGCCGGGTTAGTCTCCTGTGCTCTTTGGGCCTCGGTCTCCCCACTCGTGAGGACAATGGGTGAAGTGACTGATTCTTCCTCTGCTAGAGATGGGAGCTTTGCCTTATCCGGAAGGTGTGGGGAGTGGGCGCAGGTGGGACAGCCCGTATGTCCGGGGTGCAGCCCTGCTCTCTCTTCTCCCTGGGGCCTGGTGGGTGGATGATACCTTTCCCCCTGATGCTCTCACAGTGCTTGGTGGCTCTGCTCCCAGCAACTTGAGTTTGTGTATAAAAACTTCAACACCAAATAAGTCATTGAAATTTTGAATCAGAATCTTAACGGTGAATTATAGCATGCAATTTAGACCACAGACAGCACTCAGGGCTGGGAGCCTGGAGTCCTGGGTCTGTCCCAATGAGAACAATTCCCCGTGTAAACACAGACACCTCAGTTTCTTCTGCAAAGTAAGGGCAATTATGCATACCGGGCACGTGCCAGGGACAGCTGGGTCTGTATCCCTCACAGCGAGTCCCTTTCGTCGGGTCTGGCTGGAGGAATCTTGCTCCAAGAAAAGAAGGTCAAAGTCTGTGGTGAAGTTTAAAGTTTATCAGAAATAAGTTATCCATGCCCAAATCAAAGTACCTCCTTCAGTTGGAGGAAAACAAAGTGTCACATTGTTCCATGTTGCCTGGCTGAAGGCCAGCACCGCTCCACACCCCTGCCCTTCCATACCTCACCCTGCCCTGTCCCCTATTTACAAGGTGCTCCGGTGGGGGCCGGAATTTCTGTTCAGCAGAAAAATCATTTTGCAATTGTCCGGTTGACCTAAAAGACTTAAAGGCAGAAACTTACTTGCCATTCAGAGCCCAAAGAATCTAAGCATCATTATTAGAAGAACCCCCAGGGACTGTTTCAGCCGTGGTTTTCTTACTGATCCTGACCATTGCAGGAAGACTGAGCCCCCACCCAGCCCCAAGCGTAGCCCTGACCTTGACCTGCCAGTGTCAGCCTCAACCCGAGTCCACCCCAAGACCCTAAATGGGTTGCAGAGTGAGCTCCAACCCTGAACAGAGATTGAACTCTGATGGTGACCTCATGCAGAGCTAGGTCACAGGACTCTTGCGAGAGTGGCTGATGGCTCCTGTGCGCCTGCAGAGTGGTGCCCTCTCAGAGGGCGGAGGCTGGGGGCTTCTGTTTGTAGGGATCCGTTCTGAGGCGCCAGGGCCCCTGCTCCTGGGAGACTGTTTCTGCCCCTGGGGAAGGACAGAGTTGGGGAGCAGGGTGAGGATCTAAACCTCAACTAGGGATAGGGGTTACTCTGGCCTTGCCCTGAATACTCTCTGCCTCCAGCCCAACTCAGCAAGGCACATCCGGGCCAAATATGCTAAAACAGCCGCTCCGCAGGGCGACAGGATCCCAGCCCCAGCTACATATGTACCTGTGTCCGTGACAGGGGCTGCGGGAAGAAGCAGCTGTTGCTCATCACGCCCACCAGGGGGCACTAGACACAGGCGAAAATGTGCTGTGGACGGGGCTGTCTGAGAAGAACCTGTCCATCACTGTCCTCAGAGAAGAACCTGTCCGTCACTGCCCTCAGAGCCCACCTGCTAAGTGGGCAGACAGACTCGACCCGCGTGTCTCCAACACCCACGTGTTGCAGGGAAAAACTAAACACTAGCGACTGTGATCTTTAATTTTTTTTAATTGGTCAAGTACAGCACTACTCCTTCTGAAGTCTACCGTCTTAGAGTCACGGCAGCTTTCTTTCAGTTACGGTTTGCATGGTACATCTGTTCCCATCATTTACCTTTAACCTATCTGTGTTTAGTTTTAAAATGGATTGCTTGTAGATAGTATACAGTTGGATCTCGATTTTTCAATCTGACAATCTTTTTAATTGGGGTGAATAGTCCATTTACATTTAATTTTTCATTGATACTGTTGGGTTTAACTCTGCAGTTTGGCTGTTTTCTCTATTTGTCCCATCTGCTCTTTGTTTCATCCTTATTCCTTTTCTTCTTCTTCTTCTTCTCCTTTTTTGATTAGTCAGTTTTTATATGATTCATTTTGTCTCCAGTATTGGTCAATTAATCAGATCAAGGGTTTCCAATATATATCTTTAACTTATTACAGTCTGCCTTCAAACTATGTCATACTTCTTCAAATAGATTAAGAATTTTATAATCATATATTTACATTTTCTCCTCCGATCCTTTTTGCTGTTATTTTCATACTCTTTACTTCTTATACATGCTATGAACCCTGTAATATATTACTAGTAGTTTTGCATTAAGTAATCAGTTATTTTTTTCACTTAAAAACTATGCTTAAATACACATAATATAAAATTTACCATTTTAAGCATTTTAAGTGTACAATTTGGTGACATTCGATACATTCAGAACGTTGTGGAACCATCATCACTATCTACTGTATTTCCAGAACTTTTGTTATCACAGACAGAAACTTTGTCATCATTAACAACTCCCCATCCCCCACTGCCCCAGACCTTGGTAACTTCTATGCTACTTTCTTTTTCTATGAATTTGACTACTCTAGATACCGCACATAAATGGAATCACACAGTCTTTGTCTTTTTGTGACTGGCTTATTTCACTTAGCATAATATGTTCAAGGTTTATCCATGTTGTAGCATGTGTCACTACTTTATTCTTTTTAATAGCTGAGTAATATTCCGTTGTGGCTGTATACCACACTTTGTTTACCCATTCACCTGTTGATGGACACTTGAGTTGTTTCCACGTTTTGACTATTGTGAATAATGCTGCTATGGACATTGATGTAGTATGAGCATTGTTGGAGTCCCTGCTTTTAAATCTTTTGTATGTATACCTAGGAGTGAAATTGCTGGGTCACATGGTAGTTCTATGTTTAACGTTTTGAGAAACTGCCAAACTGTCTTCCATAGCAGCTGCACCATTTTACATTCCCACCAACATGCATTAAGATTATAATTTCTCAACATCCTCATCAATGCTTGTTATTTTTCATTTTTTCAAAATAATAAATATCCTAGTGGGTATGAAGTTATATCTCATAGAGGTTTTGATTTCTATTTCCCAAATGACCAACGATGCTGAGCTTCTTTTTATGTGTGTGTCATTTTTGGAGAAATGTCTATCCAAGTCCTTTGCTCATTTTTGAATTGGGTTGTTTATTTTTTTTCCTGTTAAGTTATAAGAGTTCTTTATATATTCTGAATATTGCTCTTTTATTGGATATATGACTTGCAAATCTTTTCTCCCATTCCATGGGTTGTCTTTTCACTCTCCTGATAGTGTCCTTTGCTGCACAAAAGTTTTTAATTTAATGACATCCAATTTATCTCTTTTTTCTTCAGTGTCTTGTGTTTTTGGTGTCATATTTAAGAAATCATTGTGAAATCCAAGATAATGAGGATTTTCCCTTATATTTCCCACTAAGAATTTTATAGTTTTAGCTCTTGAATTTAGGTCTTTATTCATTTTGAGTTAATTTTGGTATCTACTGTAAGGTAAATATCCAACTTTATTTTTCACATGTGGATATCTAGTTTTCCCAAAACAATTTATTGAAAAGACTGTTCTTTCTCCCATTGAATGGTTTTGGTAGCCTTGTCGAAAATCTTTTGACCATGTATGTGAGGGTTTGTTTCTGAGTTCTGTATTCTATTCCATTGGTCTATACATCTACCTTTATGTCAGTACCACGCTGCTTTAATTACAGCAGCTCTGTAATGAATTTTGAAATCAGGGAAGGTGAGGGTTCTAACTTTGTTTTTCTGAGATTGTTTTGATTTCTCAGGGTCTCTTGAAATTCCACATTAATTTTTAGCATGGATTTTTCTAAATCTGACAACAGTGCCATTGAGATTTCTATATACAGATTCATTGCATTGAATCTGTATATCAGTTTGGGCAGTATTGTCACCTTAACAATATTAAGTCTTCCAACTCATGAATACAAGATATCTTTCCTTTCCTTTAGATCTTTAATTTATCTCAGTAATGTTTTATAGTTTTTATGTAAAATTCTCTCACCTTAGTAAATTTACTCCGAAGTATTTTCTGATTTTTTACTACATATTATAAACGATACTGCCCTCTGGGGCAAATATCCAGAAATGGAACTTCTGGTTCATTAAGACATGTTAATGTATAGATTCAACAGATCATATCAAATTGCTTTTCAAAGTGAGCATACCGAGGTTCACTCCCATATGCACAGTATAAAAGTACCATTTCCCCACATTATTTTCCAAATATCTTATTATCAGACATTAAAATTTTAGGCAATGTGATAGGTGAAAAATAATAGCTCATTATTTTTATTTTATTTTTGTTGAGTATTAGTGACATTGAATATCTCTTTCTGTTTATTGGTCCTGTATTTTACTTATTTTCTGAATTGCCTGTTTATATTCTTTGCTCACTTTTCTTTGGGTTATTTTTCTCTTTATTATTGATTTGTAGGTTTTAAAATATGTTTTTGATGTTACGTCTTTATTTGTTATTATTGGCCACAAATATTTCTCTCAGTCTGTAGCTTGCTTATAGTTTTACCTATGTTGTCCTTTCTTGAAGATACATTTTTAAAAATGTTGATGTGGTCAAACTTATTAAACTTTTCTTTATGGTTTTTATTTTTTATATGGAAAGTCTCCTTTCTTCTAAGGTCAGGAAAACACATCTCTATTATTTGAAAAAAAATCTTATTATTTTGTTGCTTTATAATTAGGGCTTTAAACCTTCTAGAATTTTTATTTTGTAAATGTGAACTAGAAATCTTACTTTTTTCCATATGAAGACTCAATTGTTATAACTTTATTTGATGCTAGTTCATCCTTCTTACATGCCACCATTACTGCTTGTCCACTGTGCGCTAGGATCTATATGAGGGACTTCATATGCCATTCCTTGACTATCAGCTCTGCAAGGAAGGTTTCATTTTTCAGATGGGGAAACTGAGGCTCAGAAATGTTAAATAACTTGCCCAAGGTCACACAGCTAGCAAGTAGATACACAGATAGTCAGAGATGGAAGTTCAGCAACCTTGGCCTATTCAGAAGCGACAGTGGGCCAGGGTGGGGGAGGGGAGGAAGGCGGGGCAGCGGGG